>BQNB010034730.1:0-51391 GCA_026074375.1 Tanacetum coccineum
TAGCGGGGTTTCTTCTCCAGGGGTTGAGTTTCGGTTTTCATGACGATCGCACCAATTGCTAGAATTTCTACCATAATAATTTCCTCGATATCCTCCTGATGCATAGTTTGCTTCTTCCTCCTTGGGTCCTCCCATAGGTTTATCATCGTAATCTGATGATGGATGGGGTCCTCTATATTTGTTGCATCCATCTCTCATTTCTTTCATGTCTCCTCTAATCTTTTTGAATTGTGAATCAATCCTTGTCGCTTCCATTTTCTCCAATAATGGTGAATTTTCTTCTCCTTCGGCGAAGGCAACGGTTTTATGAAGAGGTTTGGTTTTGTTCTCTTTTGACCAGTCAAGTTTGAGAAGAACTCGATCCTCGAGCAACTGATGTGCTTCATTTGGGGTTTTGTAAATGAAAATTCCTCCGGCTTCTATGATAGCTTGGTTTGGTTCGTCTAGTCCGTGGTAAAAGATTTGGATTATGGTTCCTCGTCCTAAACCATGTCCATGACAACTATGAAGTAGATCCTTCATACGTAACCAAGCGTCGACTAGTGATTCGTGATGTTGTTGGGTGAAACCTCGAATTTCTCCCATGAGTCAGTCAAACATAGCGGGTGGAAAGAATCGGCTTACGAAAGCTTGTTTCATTTCTTCCCAAGTGGTTATCTTCCGCTAGGGATGATGGAAAGAGTTTGAGTTTGATGGCATCCGCGTTGGTGTTGCCATATCGGAACATTCTACATATTTCAACAAATTCGGTGATGTGCTTGTATGGATCGGCCCGTGAGCGTCCGTCGAATTGTCGATCTTTGATCATGGAAAGATGGTGTCCTTTGATGGTGAAGTTGTCTCCAAGGTCAAACGCGACAATAGCAGCCTCGAGAGTGGGTGCTACGGTCCGATTGTTTCCCCACATGGGTTGGTCGTCGGCCATTGGAAAGGGTAGGTCAAGAAATAGGTTATAGACTACTTCGGCTTCAAAAAGATTCTCAAAAGGTGGATATTTGGTTTTTGGAACTCGGTCTTCAATGGGTATGAACGGGTTTTGCTTTTTCTTCTTTCTTAAGGTTTGGTGGATAAAACGTTCGGGTTCGGATTAAGGAGTAATTGGGTTTTGTCCGGCAGAACGTGTCAGCATTCAAGGGCAAAACTCTAATAAGATCAAACCTAAAAGGATTTAAAAGAAAAAAATGGTTTTTGTGACAGAGGTTGTTGCGCCGGGCGGCAGGGAGATCGTCGAGAGGCTGTACCGGGGCGGCAGAGGGCTGCGCCGGGCGGCTACGAGGGTTCTATAAATTTCTTCTTTTTTTGGTGGCACCTAGGGACAATGGGATCACGAGATCTAAATCGTAAAACACGATCAAATCCCCGACAGCGGTGCCAAAAACTTGATGCGTGCGATACGGGTCAGTTTTAAATTTATAACTCGGTATACCAAATTCTCAAGCAACACATACGAGCAAGTGAACTCGTCCGTAGTAGCAAGATATCGTATGGTAAGCCGGGATCGTTCGCGGGGATTTGGGTGTTTCAACTCGATAAAGATTTTGGTGATAAAAGTATCGTAAGATGCAAGATAACAATAATGAAAGTGATTCAATGATAACAAGATGTACTTGGTTGGACTTAGTTTGAGAATCCAATTCGATATGATAGTGGCATAGACTAACAAGTTGATTAAAAGAATTGGAGGTTATCCAATCTATTGTTTTTAAAACTTTTTATCTTCGTCAAGACTCCTAGTGATAAAAACAAGCATTAGACTCAATCAATCAATTCAAGACTAAGTCGACCTCTATGAGTTTGATTCGCAGTTCGTTTCACAAACCATAGACACCGATAATTATGTTCCTAGTTATACCCAACCGCTTAAGAAATGGTCAATACAAAAGGTAGCCGATCGTAGACAAAAAGGCGACAATTGATTGATTAACAATACCCCTTTCGGCCTATGATATTCTTAACAAACAATCCGGTTGATAAAACTATGCCACTTAGAACATAAGAACAAATGGATCTAAGACTTAGCTTGAAATTGAATTAACATGCCACACTATCATAATCGAATCTTCATACCACAAACTTCATCTAACCAAGCAAATAAAAAGACTAGCCACTCATAATAAACAAAGATATAATTCCAGAAAATAATGCATTCATAAACATAATGAAAGTTCTCACAAAGTATTGAAAAAGCTTAAAAGAATGTAAACTAGGAAATGAAAAACTTGTGAGCTAGAGGGATCCTTCTTCTTGGCTTTCCTGGAGCTTCTTCTTGACTTTCCTGGACTTAGGTGGCTTTGGAGAGGAGTAGTGACTAGGAGGATTAGGTTTTAGGGTTGGAGAATAGTGAGGTATGTGTTAAAATGATACATAAGGGTCTCCTATTTATACTATTTTTTATGTCGGTTCCAGGGTCTAAAGGGGTGTCTAAAGTCGGTTTAGAGGGTCTAGATCCTTCTTGATTCGTCATGAGTCTTCAAGAATGAGGAAGAAAAACGTGGGCACCAAGAGCCGGGCGGCACACTCTCTGCCGGGCGGCAGACACTCCAGCCGGGCGGCTGGGTCCTCGCTGGTGAAATCATTTTGTTGAATCGTTCGTTTAAGGCTCTTGTTCGAGTTGTGCTTGGCCGTGATTCTTCGTACTTCACCATATCTTCATTACAACTTGATCTCAGGTCTTGGAAGCTTGAGTAATTAGATTTCTTCTTCTTGAGATGCTTCCGCACTTGATCCTGACACGAGATTCTTCGTACTTGAGATAATCTATGCATGTTCGTCTCTCCTTTTCTTGTTTTCCTGTATTTGGCTGCAATTACACTAGAAAGCATATTTCGACATAATCGAGTAATAAAGCCATAGGTAACTGACCAAATAACTAATACAAAAGTATGAATAACGCCCCCAAAACATACTCGATTTAAGCGTTATCAAATTCCCCCACACTTAAACTTTGCTTGCCCTCAAGCAAATCTAGAAAATAATTTCCTCAAATGTAATTTGCCAAGCACAAGTACTCGATAAGTCCAAGTGTACACATCAAAGAAACATGCTAATTGTTTTTAACTGGAAAACGATACAGGTGTATGTTTTCGTAAAAAGAACGAAGTATACAAACCACCATGTTGCTAGCTACCGCTTACCACTATCCTATATGAATTTCGAGATAAACATATCACTGTGTCACGACTTAGCACATTGGATCGATACCAATTTAATTTCATCTTCTTCATCTTCATCACGATTACACATTGGCTTTATTCATCATCGATATTTTATTTTTTGTGTTTCTGATCGACAACACTAGCAAAGGATATATGTCCCTTAACATGGGGCTAGCAACTTGTCTCTCAAAATCATAAGGATTCCCACATATCTACCATCGATCCATGTAGCTCTAGCACTAACCTGTAGACTTTCGGTTATGTTTAGGCAGAGCTAAACTATTGTAAGCCCATGTTTGAAATGACGGTTCCATACCACTTGATCGTAAGCATTGGCGCTTTGAAATTTGTAACTTTGAGTGTAACTGGAGACTTTGTCTTCCGCTTAAATTTATTTCCTAACGCTGAGTTTCTATCATGATAGCTTTGGTCGGCTTTATAGAGTTTGGAGTTCTCATATGCTTAAAGTCATCAATTCTTCGAAGCTCTGCAAAAAACATTTTTCTCCTACAACCAAAGATCAGGATTGCAGTCTTCGTAGGGCCTAGTAAGTACGATGTTTCGATTTCAAAGGGCAAAATGGCACGTTTTTTTTCATAAATAAGTCGGAGACGGAGTGGGTACCGATTGGATCTTGTTACTGTGACGAAATGCCCACAAGCGTACATCTAATTTTAAAACGACCAAACAGACGGATTGTCCTTAACTGTCCTTTTGAGGATTCTTTTCAAGGCTTTGTTGGTGTTTTTTAACCTGACCACTAGTTTGTGGAAGATAAGCTGTGGCTATACAATGATGTACTCCATACTTTTTTAAGATTTTCTCCATTTGACGGTTACAGAAGTGAGTTCCTCTGTCGCTAATTAAACCTTTCGGAGTTCCGAAACGAGAGAAAAGCTTTTTTTAAGAAATTGACTACAACTCGTGCGTCGTTAGTGGGTAAAGCTTCGGCTTCTGCCCATTTTGACACGTAGTCGATGGCGACAAGAATGTATTCGAACTTATGGGATTTCGAAAGGTCCCATGAATCAATTCCCCATATTCAAAATCTCACGTTACTTGGATTTTGTTCAAATCATCTCGTCTCCTTCGGAAATGCTACCAAAACCTTGGCATGGCATCACAGTTTTAATACGAGAGCTCGCTTCTTTATGAATATGGTTGGCCAATAGAATCCAGCATCAAAAACTTTCTTTGCGGTAATCGATGGTCCATAATGTCCCCTAGTGGGTCCATGATGACATTCATCTAGAATTTTTCGAGTTTCCGAACCGTGAACACATCTTCTGATCATGCCATCAGGGCATGCTTTAAATAGATACGGTTCGTCCTAGAAATAGTGCTTAAGTTCTAAAAAGAACTTACAACACTGAGCGTAGGTTAATCCTTTTATTAGAAATCCTCTAACAAGTATTGGCAAGTCGGCAAGCAACGGGCTTATCTTCCTTGTCGTTTTGATAACTGATAAACTCATAGAAATTCATCAGGAAACTCTCATTTATTTATTCCGTCATTGAGATTGGTTTTCTCAAGTCGCGATAAGAAGTGAATGCTGCGACGTTTTCTTCTGCCCCTTTTATTTTGATTCGATATCGAATCTTAAAAGCAGTACAATCAACGAATAAGACCGGATTGGGCATCTAATTTTAAAAAAGATATTTTATTGCAGCGTGATCCGTGAACACAACTGTTTTTGAAAGAACAAGGTATGATTGAAACTTGTCGAATGCAAAAACTACGGCGAGTAACTCTTTTTCGTCACCGATAGTTTTTGTTGCGTACTATTAAGTAGTTTTGCTTGCGAAGTGGATGGTTAGAAAGTGTTTCTTCGCGTTAGCCAGCCGCTCCTAATGAAAACATCGCATAGCATGCACAAAGCTCAAACGGGAGCGACCAAATAGGTGAGAACCATAATAGGTTCGTTCGTTAACTTTTCTTAGAGAGTTTTACGAATCCTTGTTGCATTCTCATCGAAGTTAATGACGATTCTTTTATTGAGAAGTTCTCAGGTTGGAGATTTGAAAATCTTTTATGAAATCGACGGTAAAATTCCGGCATGTCCTAAAAAAATAACTTCAACGGCTTTGACGTAGTTGGGTGTGTAACTTAAGCAATCATGTCGATTTTTTGCTTTATCGACCATCTAGTCCTTTAATGGGAAGACTTTGTTCCTAGTCATAATTTCCCTCGTCCCACCATAAAGTGACACTTTTCCCAGTTTAGAACTAAGTGTGGCTGTTTACATCGAATTAGCATTTGCTCTAAATTATTTAAGCACGAATCGAATGAATCTCCAAATACTGAGAAATCGTCCATGAAGACATCCATGGAGGTTTTGAGCATATCCTGAAAAATTGCAATCATGCACCTTTAAAAAGTTGTTGGTGTGTTGCAAAGACCAAAAGGCATACGCTTGTAGGCATAGGTTCCATAAGGGCAAGGAAAGTGGTCTTTTCCTGATTGGCTGGTTCGAATGGAAATTTAAAAACCTGGAAATCCAATCGGCGGAAGGAAAACGAAAGAACTTGTTTCCACTAAATCTTTCCATCAATGATCATGAATGTATAGGAAAATGTCCTTCGGGTGGCCGGCGTTCACTTACGTAGTCGAGCACAAACACGCCATCCTGTTATTGTTCTGTGGAACGTGTTTCGTTTGTCTACATCTTCACAACGGTCATTCCCTCTCTTTTTTTGGCACCAATCACTCGGACTTACCCAAGGGCTATCTTCTATGGCATAGATGATACCTGCGTCTAGAAGTTTGATAATATCCTTTTTAAATAACTTCTTTCATGTTTAGGTTAAGTCGGCGTTGTCTCTGAATGACTGGTTTGACATCGTCCTCAAAATTGATTTTGTGTTTGCAAAAGGAAGGGCTAATTCCTGGAATATCAGATGTTTTCCAAGCGAAGCTCTTATGTTTTTTTGAGCACTGAAACAATCGTATTACCTATTCATTTGTTCTGAGTAAAGCTGATATGACTACTGGCAGAAGAGAATTTTCCTCTAGAAAGGCATATTCCAGATGTTTTGGTAGAGGTTTCATCTCAAGATTGGTTGGTAGATCTTGAATAGATTTCATGATTCGGAGTTCGTCTGATGGTTGTAACTCCTCAAAATCGACTTTGACTTCACCTCTTGACATTCTCTGACATGAATTCATCGAAATCCTTTGTCGAAGTGTGTTTCGCTTATCCTTCTGATGAATATAGGAAGGGTAGAAATCCGTCGAGCAGAGCATGCGAGTTCATCTCAGTTATTCATCGAAACATCCATGCGGCAGCATGTGTCCCCGAACATACACGTGAGAATGCTGCATAGCTTATCGATGGAAAGGTTGCTCTATCTTCTCCAAATTCCTAAATTGAGTTCTTGTTCATAACTCTTATGATAGAATAGGCGGTATGCAAGAACATTCCTCCCTAAAATTAGAGGACTCTATCGATCTTCTTCCATATTGCAGGATAACGAAATCTACAGGGAACACGGGAATTTTCCAACTTGAACGAGCAATTCTTAGCAACTCCCATAAGGGTACTAGTAAGTGTGATTTGCTAATCGGATAACTCCATCCTGTGGGTTTTCCAGATTTGTTCCAGAAAGTGCAAGCGTAGTTGATTACGGCATCAGATTAAATAACTATTGCGCCAAGATCGCCAGGCAAGATATTCACTGAATTTTGCAAGTTTTGAAGGATATAAAACCATTACCAGGGTCTCCAAGATTTGTTGGATCGTTTGTTTTGAGAAAAATTGCTGAGCATCTCCCTCATTTAAGAATGTAAAAGAGATTTGCTCCATTTTTCTTATTGTTTCTTACAAGGATCTTTCAAAAACTGCTACAATAGCATAGCCTGCCAAGGACGTCAACTTAGGGTACGTTGATCTGAATTCTGTGATCATGTCTAAAAAACTTGCATAATTCGTGCCTCCATTTTTTTCTTTGTTCAAGCGTTGTGGATATGAAATTTTTGGCTTATAGGCTTTGAGTGGTGGTGTATCGGTCTAAGTTGGTTTCTTCGGTAGAGGTTCTGCCTCTTTTTTGACTTCTTTTGCCTCGTCTTCACTATTGTCAAGAAAGATAACAGTTTTGGTGTTTGGGTTAGCTGGTGGGTCATAGGTCTTACCACTGCGTGTGAATACGACATTCCACCGTGCTCATTTACGAGCAGTTGGAGTCCGGTAAGGTTTTTTGTTTGAAGGTTTTGGGTTGGTTTGGGTATTGCTAGGCCTTACCCGTAGGTCTTGAAGATTGGTAATTAGAAATCCTACCAAACTTTGTTTCAAGGTCTTGAATCGCAGCTTGATGATCTTTTAGTCCCTTGTTCGAACTTTGGTTTTTGAGATTTTACAATCGGGGTCTTGAACAAAAACGTTTTGCTAACTTTTGTGCTATAAACGAATTCTCCCATGGTGTTCTTAGAATTCTGATTCGTCTGGTTCCTTTTCGTTAAAACGTGGGAGTTGGGCAGGTTTTCCTCACCAGTTGAGTTTCAGTTTTCATGAATGATTTGTTGCAAATTGCTAGAATATTGACCATAAATAAATTACTTGATAATCCTGCCTTAATAGCCTCCGATGCTAGTTATGCTTCTTCCTCCTTAGGTCCCCCAATGGGTTTATCTCGCACATCCGATATGGATGTGGGCCTCCACATTGTTGCATCCATCTCTCATTTCTTCATAATACCTCTAATCCTCTTTGAATTGTGAATCAATCCTTGTCATATAAGGCCTTCCTTTTCACTAATAATGGTGAATTTTCTCTCCTTCGCGAATGACAACGGTTTTAGAAGGGTTTTGGATTTTTGTTCTCTTTGACAGTCGAAGTTTTGTAAAGGAAAATTCCTCTAGCAATCTAGATAGCTTGGGTTGGTTTCGTCTAGTCCATGGAAAAGATTTGGATTATGTTCCTCGACCCTAAACGATGTCCATGACAACATACAAGTAGATCCTTCATATGTAACCAAGCGCGACTATGAGTACGTGATGGTTGATTGGTGAAACCTCTAATTCTCCCCATGAACGGTCAAACATAGCTTGAACGTAATCGGCTTACAAAAGCTCGTCTCATTTTCTTCCCAAGTGGTTATCACACCAGGACATAATTCGTTGAACAAATCGTGGCTTCTCCCGCTAGGGATTATGAAAAAGTTGAGTTTGATGCATCCCGCTTGTGTGCATATCAAAACATTCTACATATCTCAAACAAATCGGAGATGTGCTTGTGCGGATAGGCCCGTTGAGCGTCCGCTAATTGTCAAGACTCCTAGTGATAAAAACAAGCATTAGACTCAATCAATCAATTCAAGACTAAGTCGACCTCTATGAGTTTGATTCGCGGTTCGTTTCACAAACCATAGACACCGATAATTATGTTCCTAGTTATACCCAACCGCTTAAGAAAATGTCAATTACAAAAGGAAGCCGGTCGTAGACAAAAGGCGACAATTAATAGATTAACATACCCCTTTCGGCTAAGATAATTTCTCAATAAACAAATCCGGTTGATAAAACATGCACTTTAGAAACATAGAACAGAAATGGATCTAAGACTTAGCTTGAAATTAAATTAACATGCCACACTATCATAATCGAATCTTCATACCATAAACTTCATCTAACCAAGCACATAAGAGACTAGCCACTCATATTATACCAAAGACAAAATTCTAGAAAAATAATGCATTCAGAGAAAACATAAGAAATTCTCACAAAGTAAGAAAAATCTTAAGAATGGTAAACTAGGAATATGACAAACTTGTGAGCTAGAGGGAATCCTTCTCTTGGCTTTCCTAGATCTTCTTCCTGACTTTCCCTGGACTTAGGTGCTTTGAGAGGAGTAGTGACTAGGAGGATTAGGTTTTAGGATGAGAATAGTGAGTTGTGTGTTAAAATGATACATAAGGGTCTCCTATTTATACTCCTTTTTTATGTCGTTCTAGGGTCTAAAGTGGGTGTCCAAAGTCGTTTAGAGGGTCTAATCCTTCTGATTCGCATGACTCCTTCAATAATGCGATTAGAAATAAAGTGGCACCAAGAGTCGGGTTGCAAAGCCTCCTGCCGGCGGCACACTCCTCTGCCCAGGGCGGCAGACACTCTCACGGACGGCAGGACCTCGCTTGGTGAAATTCATTTTGTTGAATCGTACGTTTAAGGTTCGTGTATCGAGTTGTCTTGCCGTGATTCTTCGTACTTCACCATATCTCCATACAAACTTGATCTCAAGAGGTCTAGGAAGCTTAAGTAATTAGATTTTTCTTCTTGAGATGCTTTCCGCACTTGATCCTGACACGGGATTCCTTCATACGAGATAATTACGCATGATCCATCTCTCCTTCTCTTGTTTTCCTATATTTCTTGTAATTATACTAGAAAGGCAGATTTCAACATAATCGAGTATAAACCATAGGTAACTGACCAAATAACTATTACAAAATTATGAATAATGCTCCCAAAACACACTCGATTTGAGCGTTTTCAAATCCCCCCACACTTAAACTTTGCTTGGCCTCAAGCAAATCTAGAAAATAATTTCCACAAATAAGATGTAATTTACCAAGCACAAGTACTCGATAAGTCCAAGTGTACACATCAAAGAAACATGCTAACTATTTTTAACTGGAAAACGATACAGGTGTGTGTTTTCGTAAAAAGAACGAAGTTACATAACCACATGTTGCTAGCTACCGCTTACCACTATCCTGTCTGAATTTCAAGATAAACATATCACTGTGTCACGACTTAGCACATTGGCTAATCGACACCAATTTTTTTTCATCTTCATAAGATTTAGCACATTTGGCTTTATTCATCATCGATTTTTTAGTTTTTTTGTTTCCGATCAACCTCCGATCGACACGCTAGCAAAGAATTATATGTCCTTAAACATAGGGCTAGCAACTTTCTCGTCGAAAATTCATAAGGATTTTCCACATATTACCAGCGTCCACGTACTAGCAACTAAACCTATTGACTTCGGTTATTTAGGCAGAGCTAAACTACGTGTAATATTTCTTTAACGTAAATGTCGTATAACTAAACAAAGGGACCATGAAAATGTTGGACTAACCGAATGTAGCTCAAAGGCATAAAGAGCTTTCTTGAAAACGTACAAATGTTATTCTTTTGGTTTCTTATCATGTGTATACGACTTCTTATTGGACACATCTTGATTTTAAGGGCAAACAAATTTTTAAAGTAGCACAAAAAAATTAAATACAAGACTCTTTTTCCCTATTCTATCTCCTCCCCCCCCCCCCACACACACACTTACATTTAGTATTGCCCTTAATGCGGCAAAATGGGCAAAAACTGAAATAGGGAATATAAGAGAAAAAACTAGGTGTCCATGCATGTGTGGTAGTACTTGAGCTGCCAAGTGCATTATTTCCTGCAAGAATCTAAAATACAAAAAGAAATACAAACAAACATATATTTTTGAATGCCACACCCCCACACTTAACTTTTATTGCGGGTGCAGGCATTTTTTTTAAACTAATTATCTTAAAAACACGGGTTGCCTCCCGAGAAGCGCTTGATTTTTGAGTGAGTCGTCAGCCGGACTTGGGTGCTCCTTTCATTAGCTGGTGCCGTGTTTTTCTTTCAATTCTCTTTTTCTTATTTTTCATGCGATCTATCTTTCTGTCCTTTTTTTAATTGAAGAATGGCCCTCATTTGCTTTCTTTCCAAAATCATTTTCTGTGAAAGATTTTTCTTTTTATTAATTTCTCTTGTAATCTTTTAAAAGAAAAAAAGTTATGGCTCAAGATTATTAATCCGCTCTTTTCAAGCAAGCGGACGATGACAACAAGAATCATTATATGACGGTTCCTAAAGCATTAGAAAGCTCCGCTACTTTTAAAGATTTATTGCCTCTTGCGAAGTATAATTCCAGTCGGATCGAAGTCCTCCGCTCTAACTGCGGGGGAGTATTAGCAGAGGCGGGGCCAATGGGGTGGCTAGCGGGTGCGCAGCCACCCCCAACCGGCCCAACTACCCCAAGTTATGGCTTGGTTTCCGGTCCCTGTTTCTGTAAAATCTTCAATCCGGCCCCTTCCAATGGGACAAACATGGTCATTACGCTTTTCCGATGATAATTGTGTGTTGCAGTCGTTGATTTTAGTAACCCTTTGCCAGAGGTTCTTTTTAGAAGTTTTGTCCAGTGCATATGGATACTTAAAGAAAATAACAAAAAAGAAGGAAAATGAAAGAAAAGAAGAAGTGGAAGATGATAGATGAAAGAGAAAAATGTTATTTATAATTAAATGCATTTGCTTTTTGTGCTTCCTATGTGATGTGATTATTAAATTTTTTTAATAGAAAAAGTAATATTGTTATTGCCCCGCCCACTAAAGTGACTTTTGACATGTCAGTTTTGATCGGTGAGTTTGTGTGATTTTGGTGTGCATTAGGTGAGTTTCTCACCTAGTGTGAGTTTGTATTTGGTGGGCCCCCTATCTTTTGATTTAATGTATTTTAATTTTTTTTTTTGAACGGCAATTTATTGAAAAAACGAAACACTAGCAAGGAGCTAGAATTACAAAGGAATACATTCGGGATGATTTAACCAATCATTCCATCCAAACGATTTGTTTCCCCTAAAACGACACCATAAAAAAGATTTACTTTGTAGCTCGTCGAATAAACACGCCTTCTTAGGAGCTTTCTCTTTAAATATCTTTGAGTTACGGAACCACCACGGAGCTTTCTCTTTAAATAGCTTAGTCGTGAGTGTGTGTATTTAGAAGGGTATATTTTATATTAAGTGGGTATTTTAATGAAATGTGAGTTTTAGTTGTAATGTGAGTTCTTATTACGGTTGAAAGGTGAGTTATAGTGAGTTTTAATAAAGTTGGAAAGAAAAAGCTGATGTGACGCTGACATGTCAACTGAGTTTCTCACCCTTATGCAGCCTAACAAAATGACAAAAAGTTATAGTAGTAATTGTAATTTGAAGTTTTGAACAGTTACATGTATCAAAACATCTTTACAATATTGGTATAACTTTTTACTACTATATAACACAAGCTCTAATAAGTTATAATAAATTTGACGTTATGTATTAACAATACATTTATGCAAATCGTACCCGAACTACTCAAGCGACCCGACCCGTTGTTCGCTTTTTTTTTCTCCACTCGTAAAGGAACCACTTTGGTTTCGTTTTCTTACAAGCCCCCCTTAACGCGAATTCCTGGCTACGCCCGTGACTATTAGATTATTCATAATATATTAAATAAGTTGGCCTAAGCCCGATTGTGAGCTTCGGGTCCATTAGAGTTCTAGGGTTTCATTATATGTGTATGTATAAATATGGCATGATGAAGGGTTTTCTATCAATAACTAGCAGTTTATAAAAATAAAAACAATAAATAAAAAATAAGTTTACAAAATAATAAGCATTTTTATTGCAGTAGCACAATTCTAACCTAAGTATGCACCATATGTGTTGGCAAGTCCATGCCTGCACCAGTAAATTCATTAAAAATTCTCATTTTGACACGAACATATAATCAACTATGTCGAATTTAACGCTTAGAAGTATAATAAAAACCTACAATACCTAACACATGGACATGTATGCAAACTAAATATGCCAGAAAAGTCAAAACTGTAAGCATATTATGTATTAGTGTATGCTTTCAGTACTTGTACAATTGCCAAGAGAAAGAACAAGATCAGTTGAAAAAAAACATAAACATTGTATATAATTTGATTTATTATTATAAGTTGAGCAACTTTCAAAAATAAATACTAATTTAAAATGATAAATAACAGGTTTATAACACAATGTAGCGATACTATGAGTAATTGGAATAGCCAGCTTGGACCAACTTGGTGATTCAATACAAATATGAGAGGGATCAGGTCAGTAAATACTTTTCCGCCGGCATCTTGTTCAAAGCCGAATTGAGTTACTGAGTTAGTGACACTCAGCTCGCGTGATTCAAGTGAATAGAGCAATATCTTCTTCCTGGAACGCAAATGTTGAAAGTAGATCTTGTTCTCCTTAAGTGGAGAGTTGGCTTCTTTGCAGAAACATGTCATAATATATCATGTTACTTTCTAAACCCTCTAACTTCTCCCATTTGTTTTGTAGAATCATTCGGCTTGAATACCTAACTGAAAGCTAAACCCAATTTCGTGACACAGACAGGTCCAGAATGACTAGTTAAAGATGTTTATCACATTGTGTCAGCTAGTAACAGATTAGAGTAATGTATTGGCATAATTTTGACCCGTATTGGTGAAGGCATCTTGAATGGAATCTAGAGTAGTAAAATCACTAGGTAATTTACTGTGGATATATCGGACGCTACTTGCTAAGGAAGTTTTAGGACTACCCTTAAGGCAAGCAGAAGTCTTATAAGTTTAACCTTTCCCATCATTGTGAAACATGGGTGATAAGAAGTCCATTGTTGGCAAAGCATTGAAAAAGGCTACCCATTCGGCCATTTTCATCCAGGGGTAAAGCTTCTACGCAAAGGTAGGTACCTACGTCACCCAATGAAACATTGTATGATGGGTTATTTGCACCTTCCAAGTATTTAATAGTACCATCTGATAAATAATGAACCCATTGGAACACGCACCAAACTGTACCATTGATACAGTAGCTCTCGCTAATAATTTTCCTCCAGGAAAAGCATACCCGAAAATCTGAAATCC
Source organism: Tanacetum coccineum (assembly GCA_026074375.1). NCBI lineage: Eukaryota > Viridiplantae > Streptophyta > Magnoliopsida > Asterales > Asteraceae > Tanacetum > Tanacetum coccineum. The sequence continues at coordinate 13,827 of BQNB010034730.1, forward strand.
ATGTATTGCAGGCAGTGGATCAAAATTAGCATCTTGTCCTTCCGGAGGATCGGTTACAAGATTAGGAACTGGTATACTAACAATCTCACCATTCGTTCCTTTAGGTGAAATAATTGACCATATTTTTCTTGTGAGGATCCCTCTTTGAGGAGAAAGATCTTTTCTTTTTTGAATTGACAATGCAAGGTCAAGACAGCCAACAACCCCACTCATCGTTGGCCGCTGATTTGGATGACTAAGCACACATCGAGCCGCTATGCGAGAAAATTCCTTCAAAGAACTCCTTGAAATGCGGTCCTTCAGATTAGGATCAATAATTTGAGAAACTTTTCCTTGTTTAATACGATCTTGAGCCCATACTGCTAATCCCTCATCCAGACTCTCATCCAGAGCGGGCCTACCACACAACACCTCAAGCAAAACAACCCCAAAGGCATAAACATCAGATTTTCTGGTTAGTCTACCTGTGTAGAAATAACTCGGATCCATATACCCAAAGGTGCCTTTGACTCCCGTGCTAATATATGTAAGTGCCTGATTTATTGGTCCTAATCCGAAGTCAGCAATCTTGGCAGCGAAGTTTTGATCCAGCAAGATATTGGATGTTTTCACGTCACGGTGTGTGACTCCATGTTTTGTGCCAGTTCCTGTGTGCAGGTAGTCAAGTCCACGAGCAGCTCCTAAGCATATCTTAGTTGTGCCAAGTCAATGGTGTACCTTTTTTTTGAAGATGATCCGAAGGGTTCATTATGAAATATATTTTTTTTCATAAACAAGAGCCCATCTCTTACTCATTGCAATAACCAAACAAAGTGACTAAGGGCAATGACGCAGCCTTGAAAGGCATATCATCTTCGAGCCCAAAAACTCGGTGTCCTTGTTCAGCTAGGAATGCAAACGTTTAATAGCATAGGTACGATTAGTTGTTCCATCCAGGATCATTCCTTTATACACCCTCCCGAAACCCCCACGGCCAATGCACAGTTTTTCTTCAAAGTTATTTGTTGCTAAATTGAGCTCAACAAATGAAAAGCAGATGCATGATTGCTCAACGCGTGGTAAAGATGGGGATGGAGTCTTCTTGTCTTTTGTAGTTGCAGTTAAATTCATCTTGAGCAGATCCTCTTGAAACAGCTCTTTTCACTTCAGTTTTTTTTCCTATAATATGTACATAACCCAACTGACTTTAAAACTTATACGATATAATGTTTTAACAGTTGTTTAGGTCATGTGTCACCCTATGACACCATGATTACTAATAAAACCTGCTTATGTGTGTATTGCGTTTTAAAATAAACTTTTTGGAATAAACAATTGCTTATTTCACTCGCAAACAAACAGATATAAGCAGTGTGTTAACAAGCAGTCCCAAACACCCCCTAAATCACAATGTCATGATAACTGGAATGTAAGATACCAAATTTACCCTTCACTTGAAAAATTTTTATGATATCAAATTATCAAGTGCAGTTGACAAGATAACTCTGGCAATGGCTTTTTTTATTTTTATTACTTTAATATACTAATATTAACTCCATTTTTGTCATTCCGTAGATCTTCGCTATGAATTTAGCCGAAATTAAAAGAAGCCAAAGCAAATGCATACTTGGATGCGACCTATAAATTTTATTTTATTTTTGAACGGTAACTAATTATCTCACGAAGACTTATATACAATACAAATCAATCTCACATGTTTTAAGCATGTCTGAACGAATCTCACACCAAAAAAACTCTGGGTGGACATCAAGCCTTTAGCACCTATAAAACTAATTCTATAAATGAGTGCCGTTAATTAAAAACAAAAAAAGTAGATACTTTGGTGGCGTTCACTTACATTATCGCATTTAAATACTTTTAAGTTAACGAGAAGGCTAAAAGCTATAAATAAAAAACAATACTCAATCTCGCCGTAACAAAATATCAGGATACATATTCTCCTTGTGTAGAGAAACTAGTTCAAAAAGACTTACGATGATGTGTGTATTAAAATCTATTTGTGGGTGTGTGTGAATGAAATGGGCTCAATGAAAAAAGATCAGAGTAAAACATATAAGAGTAACAGCATAAAAGTATGTATAGACCAAAACATGTAAAGACATAATAATATAATATCATAAAGGTTAAAAAGTCATGAATGATATTTGAAGTCCTGTTGGGATAAATTTACTTGCATAGATATGTTCAACAAACATTTGAATTTCGTGGAATAAGCTAAGTTTGCGTTGACGAGTCGAGGGTTTATTTTTCGTAAATTGCATATATATATATCTGGTGAAGAGTCGCATTCAAATAATCTTTACATAAAGGTATGGAATCTACACCATAATTGTTCTTGATCATCAAAAGATAAACAAAATTAAAACAAAAGTTGACTTTGAAGAGAAGTAGAGAACGTACCGAATTATGGAAGATTTATGAATTTGACAGATCCAATCATCCAACAATCAAACAAAAGCAGTTGATTCCATATGATATATGTTGTGTGGTACAAATATGTTATCAAAACCTTCGTTACACAGAACCTTCTTAAGGTTTGATAGTGACCCAACATCTTTTACTCTACCAATCAAGGAATTAGATAAATCCTTGGAATTCAGACAATCTTCTTCCAGAACAATGACAGGAGAAGAATCCGTCTCCTTTACCATATTAGTTCCTTTCAATACGTTAACAAAAGAGTTTCTAGAATCAAAAGTACCTGCCTCTTTGCTAGGATCATAAAAAGTATTCTTACGACCCTCGTGTTTCTTCTGATTAGCAGTCTTGTATTTGTTCCCATTCTTCTGATCCCGATTGAACCTTGCAATATTGGCATGGAGTTTGCAACGATTCAACCAAATCGTACATAAATTATTAACCAATCTCTCCACATTGAACACATTTATGAAGCGAACAAACCCAAATCGCTTGCCGTCTTTCAATCTCTTCATAGGAATAAAAGAGTCCACAACGTGTCCATATTGTTTACAAGAATGAAACAGGTCCTTGGCTGAGACAGAATCCGGAAAATTCGAAACAAAAATCGATGTTGATATCTTAGCAACATCGTCCTCCTTCGATCTAAAGCTCCCCATCAAAAAAATTTTTTTTTTTTGGATTGAAGGGAGGTCTATAACCAACGATTACAAGTGACAATCAATGGAGGTAAAATCTGGGGATAAATGGTGGCAAGGAATGATTGGAAACGGAAATGGATCGATTTAGGGAGATAACTCAGATCTAAATAACTAAACCCTAGATGAGAATCCCGCCTAACACGCTCGATATGAGAGTAATCAATCAATGATTAATCTCAATTTCAGGGGTTATAACAGGATTCAAACAAAAGGGAAGAAGGAATTCAGATCAAAGATTTAAAGAAATTGGATCATGGATATGTTTGTAGATGATTTTTGATTGGATCTGGTTGGAAATCAAAAGTTTAATTTTTGTTCAAATCATATGAAATGAGAGCTCGAGATGTCATTAATTAGTTTCGCGTCAAATCATTATTTTATCAAAGTTTAGTATTTGGAACATGTATGCTTTTCTTTCCTAGACAATCCGCCCAAATATGGGCGGAAACAAAATGCTTCCATTTTTCTCTCTCTTTCCTATCATTTCCATTTGTTTTCCTTCCAAAAAAACTAAAGAACACAAGAATACTTTTATTTTCTTTCCTTTCTTTTCTTTTACCCTCAAAATAAAACTCAAGAACGCAGCGTTAGAGTATATAATTCGGGTGCTTCTGGTTTTGCTAACTTTTGACTGCTACTACTAATAGTTGTATAATTTTAAAGGCACATGGTACTTAGCTAATGCTCTAAGGTTATTATGTTGCCTTTTTTCATTACATAGATAATTTTTTGCGAGTACTATAAGTTGTTCGTAACATGCATATTTTTCCTTACATATATTATTCTTTTAATAACCACATAATAAGATATGTTCTTTGTACTTTGATAGATGTAATTGGGGAATTAGTTGGTATCTTGAGACCAATACAACATGAGTCGGTGACTATATTACTAAAGGTTCTAGAGTGAGTTATTCAAAACCATTACTTTATGTATCTCGTAGAATCATGATATTTATGACATCTATTACTAATTAAAATTGCTATATGCAGAGGTTCTCGGATTCAATGTACATTATCCAATGACTATATGCATTTAATGAGTTTGATTGGAACGGATACGCATTGTCCTAAGATTTTGATTATACAGTTTGGAATCGTATTCAAAATTGACGTTGTATAATTATTTATATCATAACTCAATTTTTATAATTATACGTTTTTACACTTCTAAAGTTCTAATTCATCTTGGACTTTTTTAGGTATTGTGAAAGTGAAAAACTTAGAAGCTGCAACAAGGTTGTTTTTAAACGGAGATGTTCTTGAAAATCATTCTTATATAAGGAGGTAATGATCTCTGCAATGCTATACATTATTGTTACTTTTTTGTATGCTTACACTTTAAAATTATAACAAAATAGACATTATTAATCATATAATAATTCAATAATATTTGTCTAATCCTTTTTAATAACTTTTTACCAAATAAAATAAAATTACACAATCCCACATGTACTTGCAAAGCTATAAAGTAATTTATCTAATGGATTTACAGTATTACATCATCAACTACAAGCATGCGTTTACTTGCAAAACAAGTTGTTTACTTATCTCCCGAGAGATTTTTCACTAACTCGGGATGCACATATCAGCTCAACCAAATCATTGAAGTTTTTCAGGTAATATATAATTGAGATTAAATAAGCATAACTTTTATAAATGTTCATTTTTATAAAGTAAATTTCATTAATTCATTTTCGTTGCAAATCATAGGTTCAATCATGCATACTATTAGCTACTGTAACGGATATAAGTAACGAAGGTTGGATGTATATAGCGTGCTTGAACTGCAACAAAAATGTCCCTCCTATTATCAAAGAATCGGCTTATCATGATAGAGGTTATCCAGTATTTGAATGTCTAGAATGTTCAGCCAACTTCAAATGTGTTGCTCCAAGGTAACGATAAGATTAGCTAACTTTATGTCGTAATGATTTTAATATATAAGAGACGTAAAATGTACAATTTAAATAATATGTTATATTAAACATGTTATTTTCTAACTTTGTCTCATATGTCAAACGGGTATAGGATGAAAGTTACTGTTTTTGATGAGCACACCAAGACTTCTACTTTTTTGATACTCTTTGATCATCAAGTTATCCAAATTGTTGGTAAATCGGCTTATAGTTTGTATGATCTTTTTGTTGATAACCGAGACAAAATTCCACACGAGTTATACGGCATGGTTAGAAAATAATGGTTATTTAAGTTACCAAAAATTAGTATAACACATTCACTGATGTTCCTAAGATTGTGTATCGGATTTTGAATGATCGTGCTCTTATCAATGTGTTCAATGACATAGTGGCATCACATTCGGTTAGTATTTTAATTTAAATCACATTCAATTCATTAGTTTCATACTTCTAACAAGTCAACCTAACAAGTTCTTTTCATGTTTAGGAAAATGAGTAAAATTATTTTCGTGATTAATTTATATCTCTGAATGATTAACATGTATCATTAACAAAATACATATAAAGATACACTAGGGTTACAACAAAGTAATAAGGCCTCAATGGGCCACTAATAACAAGACTAATAACAGGCCCTAAATTAAATCATAATCTACAATCCTTAGATGATGTATCGCCAATGCCCCCCCACCCCCCACAAGCGATGCAGTGGAGGACCAACACAGAGCTTGGAGCGGACAGACTTCATAAAAGTGGTACAGATGTAGAACTTTTTGCGAAGGGTACCGCAAGTTGTTGAGAAAACGTAACAAACCGAGTGCTAAACTGCTTGTGAGAAACAAGCTCCCAAACAAAGTGATAGTCTATATCGATGTGCTTAGCCTACTTATAAGCAACCGGATTTTGACTCAGAAAGATTGCACTTTTATTGTCACAATACAAAACCGGTATTGACGGCAAAGGAACTTGTAACTCGCATAGAAGAGAAGTGAGCCAAACCACTTCGGAGGCCGTATTTGCAAGATCACGGTATTCAGACTCACAACTAGAATGTGAAACTGTCAGTTGCTTTTTAGCACTTTACGAGACAAGATTTCCACCTTAAAATAGAGTATCCATATGTGGAACACCGCGTATCAGTACAACGCGCCCAATCAGCATCATAAAAGGTTGTTAACGAAGCACATGGAGATCGATTGAATGCAAGGCCAAAAGACAGATTTCCTTTAACGTATCGAAGAATCAGTTTTACAGCTTGAAAATAATCGTTGGTTGGAGCATGAAGAAATTTACTCACTTGATTTACTGCATATGACAATTTGGGTTTGGTGATGGTCAAGTATTGAAGTGCACCAACTAGCGAACAATATAATGTTGGATCAGAGAAAGGATCACCATTAGTTGTGAGATTTGCATAAGCACTAAGAAGAGTGGAAACCGGCTTTGAGTGAAGGAAACCCGCACGAGAGAGTATGTCATGATCATACTTAGCTTGCGTAAGAAACAAACCTTTGTCGTTATAAGCCACCTCAAGACCCAAAAAATAACTTAGTTTGCCTATGTCTTTTATGGAAAACTCTTTGTTAAGTCTTGAGATAAATTGTGAAATGAGAACATTTTTATTGCCAGTGAGAATGATATCATCAACATAAATAAGAAGATATAGCAAGAAATTCTCACGTTGAAAAACAAATAAGGATGTATCGGCCCGACTGCATGTAAATCCGAGATGAGTAAGAAAATAGCTCAAACGTTGAAACCACACACGGGGTGCTTGTTTAAGACCATAAAGTGCCTTTTTTAAACGACAAACATGATTTGGGTGGTTTACATCAATAAAACCCGGCGGTTGCTCCATGAACACAGTTTCAGTCAAATTGCCATTTTAAAAGGCATTTTTTTACGTCTAGCAGATGTAAAGGCCAATTGTTTAAAAAAACTAAAGAAAGAACAATGCGAACAGTTGACACCTTAACTACTGGACTAAAAGTGTGGGAGTATTCTAAACCTGGTATTTGAGTGAAGCCTTGAGCCACTAATCGGGCTTTATAACGATCAATAGTGCCATCAGACCGATATTTAATGCGATAAACCCATTTAGAACCAACAACATTTGAGGCACTCGAGCGAGGGACCAAGTCTCACATATCATTATGTTTAAGAGCAGCCATTTCCTCCTTTATAGCAGTGATCCATTTAGAATTTTTGGCAGCGGATTTATAACCCTTAGGCTCTTTGTCAGCAAGTAAAGCAACATGACGAGGATTTTGATTTAGCGAAGCAAGATCAGCAAAATGTCATGGTGTAGATATGCCAACCTTAGCACGTGTAGTCATGGGGTAAGTGTTGGTTGGTGGCTGAGCATGCGATGGCATATGCGAAGCTGCAGGTGACGGTAGAGATTAAAGGGCTGGAGGTATGACCGTCGTAGGAGGTGGCGTTGGTAGGTTGTCATCATGACAAAGATGACAAGGTGAAGGCGGTGAGGAGCTGGTTGAATGCTTTAAATCACTGGACTTTGATTGGGCCAACAGTGATAGTCCAAAATCCTTAAAATGAGAAAAAACAAGCTTGTCAAGATTCACAGAAGAGACAGCCCCGAAAAAAGGAAAACAACTTTCATCAAACTTGGCATGATGGGTAGTGTATATACATTTTGTTATCGGATCCAGACAACGATACCATTTATATTAAGGGCTATACCCAATAAAAATGCATTCAACACTATGAGGAGCTAGTTTGTCAGCCGAGTAATTTCGTAAATAAGGAAAAACCTGACAACCAAAAGCTCAAAAAAGTCACAATTCGGAGCACGATTGAAAAGCTGCTCAAATGATGATTTCTTGTCCAATAACTTTGTAGGAAAATGGTTTATAATATAAACTGCAGAAGTAAACGCCTTAACCCACAAGGAGGCAGGTGCATTGGCATTAAATAGCATTGCAAGACGAGTTTCTGTTACATAACGATGCTTACGTTCAGCACGGGCATGAGATACGATGATGAGTAACGTTTTCACCTAATAACTGTTTGACACGCTGATTAAGAAATTCGGTGCTGCTATCACTTTGAAATTCCTTAACTTTGCATGAGAATTGAGTATGTACAAAACTAAAAAATGCAGTGAACACTTGGAAAAATTTAGATTTATGCTTTAAAGAATAAAACCAAGTAAATGTGAGAAGTCATCAATGTATATATCATAATATAAATACCCATCAGTAGATAACACATGCGATGACCTCTTTTCATTAATAGAAAATGGTAAACGATGACTCTTTGAAAGTTCACATGGAGAACAAACATTTGGTCTAGGCAAAAGAGAAGTAACAAATGAATGCCCAAGTTTATTTAATAAAGAAATAGTATCCAAGAAACATGCCCTAAACGACTATGCCATAATTCATACGAAGCATGTAACCGGTTGGATTTGAGACCTGCAACAAGAGCTTTGTGACCTTGCGTTAGCACATAGAGTCCATTTTCACATCTACCCTTTGCTAGAATGTCCTTTGTGTGACGATTCTGAATAGTAAACATATCACAAGAAAATAAGATATCAACTGGTGAATCAGCAGTTAACTTACTTATAAAAAGAAGATTCTTTGTAATTTTAAAAACAACTAGAACATCCAGTAAATCAATATCCTTGGCAATGGAAGTATTACCAATTCTAGAAATGTTTAGAATATTACCATTAGCAACTATGACATGATCACTACCAGTGTAGGGCATGGTGTAGTCTAGGGACGCAGATGAAGATGCCATGTGCGTGGAAGCTCCAGAATCAATGAACCAATTTGAAAAATCATCATAAACACCATACTTAGCATGGAAAGCTTGTGCCAAATTTACATCCAAGGAAGAACCACGATTAGCAAATGTGTGAAGATCAGGGCACTTGTCAGCATAGTGACTAGTTTGTCGACAAAGCTGACAATGGGGTGGGCGGCGACCTCGACCGTGACCACCTGATCGACCACCATAAGGGTAGAAACCACTACCAAAAGAAGAGGAAAATCTGCCCGATTCAGCAACAAAAGCAACAGTAGCAAGAGAAAAAGAGGACGATCCATGGACAGCTTTGATAAAAAGTTCGTGACCCTCGGCTTGATAAAGAAGATCTCAAAACGAAGGTTAGTACTGCTAGTGAAGATTGAAGAAAACTTTCTTAGTAGTTAATACTGCTTCTACACAGTTAATGTTGCTTGTACAAAAGTTACTATTGTTGGTGTTATAAGTTAATGCTGCTGGTATAAAAGTTACAACTACTGAAAGATTACAACTGTTGGAAGAGTTTATACTGACAGATAAGAAATCAAAGACTTATCAGAGAAGAGATAAAGATTACTTGAAGATCAAGATTACTTATGAGATAAGGATTGTTATTTCTGGAATAGATCATAGAGAATATTCTAATTCTTAGGAATATATTGTAAATCGATTAGGACTCCTTGGTGTATAAAAGAAGGTCCTAGGGTATAGAGTTTGATATACACATCTAATATTTTTGTTTTGATATCGTTTAGCTTCAAGGTTTTGTAACCCTAATACTAGTAAGAGTATTCGTATTTATATATTGAAGCTTTGTTTGTTAATCCGTGTGTTCATTAGAATTACTATTCAATTGCATATTCTTCTTATTGATCAAAGATTAGATTTTGCATAATCTTTGATATATGATACAAAGTTTCTACCATAGTTATGTAGGATTTATCTTGCATAACTAGACCTTACACAAGCTAAGGAATTCAACATCTATTCAAGTGGGATCAACAAGTGGTATCAGAGCTTATTGAGAAGCTTTGAATAAGAAGAAACTACTTTTATACACAAGGTTTGTTTGTTACAAAAAGATAGATAAAGACTCAACACATATGGTGGCTACATCAAAAGTGCCTATGCTTAAACCAGGTGAGTATGAGCTTTGGAGGATAAGGATGGAACAGTACATCTAAATGTTAATTATTCTCTATGGGAAGTCATAGAGAATGGTAATGCACCTCCAATAACAAAAGTTGTTGAAGGTGTTAAGACTATAATTGCTCCTACAACTCCTGAAGAAAAGGCATAAAGGAGGTTAGAGTTGAAGGAGAAAAGCACTTTATTGATGGGCATCCTAATGAACATCAATTAAAGTTTAACTCCATCAAAGATGCCAAGTCATTGCTGCAGGCTATTGAGAAAAGGTTCATAGGGAATGCTACTACTAAAAAGACTTTAAGGAATCTTCTAAAGCAGCAGTATGAAAATTTTACTGCATCTAGCTCAGAGGTGTTAGATCAAACCTTTGATAGGCTTCAAAAGCATATCAGTCAGTTGGAGATTCATGGTGAAAGTATCTCACAAGAAGATGTGAATCGGAAGTTCTTAAAAAGTTTGTCACCAGAATGGAATACACATACTATTGTGTGGAGGAACAAGCCTGATATAGATACATTAAGCATTGATGATCTTCACAACAACCTGAAGATCTATTAACCAGATTTCAAAGGGACATCAAGCTCAAGCACAAACACATAAAACGTAGCCTTTGTGTCCTCAAATAGCACCAGCAGTACTAATGGAGCAGTTAATATTGCTCATGGTGCTACAACTGCTAGCACTTAAGCTACTGCTATTAACTCAACAACAATTGACAACTTTAGTGATGCTGTCATCTGTGCTTTCTTTGCAAGTCAACCCAACAGTCCACAGCTTGACAATGAGGACTTGCAACAAATTTATCCTGATGATTTAAAATAGATGGATTTAAGGTGGCAGATGGCTATGCTATAACAACCTGAATTTTTCACCAATATAATATATCTCTGTTATAATATATCACTTTTTCACAGGAATTTTTTTGCTTTAAATCTCTTATTATGCAACATAGCTTTCATAACTAAAGTTAACGAGCTCACGCAACCTATCTATGGAAATCCTATATTTATATATGTCAAGAAAACATCATAACATGTCAATTCAATATCATAATATCATTTTTACAAAGTACATTACTTATATAATGTACCATTTGCAACATTATATCAAAACAGGCTTTAAACCATTATCGTATACCTCAAAACCCCTAATTTCATGAGAAGTTAATATCTAGAGTGAATGAACAAGCTACTAAAGCATATTTACAAGTAGTATAACATCTCATTTGAAATATAAACTCCCTCCAAGTCAAGGTACAAGTCTTTAAAAGCACAATGTATAAGTCATTAAGCATGACATCTAAAATAGCCGTTTTACCTTCGTTTTCCTATCAAATCTTATACAATCTATCAAATACAAGTTTCAAGCAATTCATAAACTTCATTTTCAATCCATATTCATTCTCATTTCATGAAATTACAAGAAACCAAAGTCAGAAACCTTAACCCGAGCTAAATACTAAACCATGAACCGTTTCTTAGTTTCTATCCATTTTAAACATAAACCATTACCCAAATAAGTTGTAGAAACATAAATTACAACATTAAAAAACCACATTCCATCATTTCATCAATTTAACATCAATGTATAAGAAATAGATCATGAAAACCCTAAACGAACCCTAATTATAAATCAAGACCCACATTATCATTTTTACCTATTTTTATCACAAACCATTAACCAAATTGTGATCTAAACTCTTAATACAATCCTTATAATCCTTAATCCACCCTTATCCCTCCAATTTACATGAAAAAGAAGCAAGAAAACCCTAAACCCATACCATAGAAACCGCGACCTATTTTATTCATTTTCGCCCATTTTAAACCCAAACCACCTATCAAATCTTGTTAATAACTCTTAATACAAGTCTTGTGATCATTAATCCATCATTATTAAACTAGTATATATGAAATGCAAGCTTAAAAACCCTAACCAAGCTCTATGGAACCCGCGACCCCATTTCTTGCAAACTAACCCATTTTGAAACTACTCTTGCAACCAAGCACCTTATGACTTACCTACTTGCCTCCCTAAGCAGCTTACCATGCTATTTAATCCATTTCTTGGCTAGAAAAGAAGCCACATCTCCTCCTTGGCTCCTTAAGTCTTATCGTGTCCAAAACCACCACAAACCAACCTCCACGTCACCTCTCTACCACCCTAGACCCTCCATGTAGGAACCCGATTTAACACTTCACTTCATATATCACAACACGGATCAAGAACTAGAAACTAGAAAAAAGAAAAGAGATAAAGGTTAGAGAGAGAGAGAAGAGAGAGAGATGAGAGAAAAAAAGATTTTAGAAATTAGATATTTGTGATTACTTAGATATTTTCTTATGAAAATATCTATATATATCCCAACGACGCGTGGGATATTTAACTAGGACCCGGGCTCGGGTTTTGTTTGGGATTAAACCCAAAACATATACAATATTAGATTAACTATCGAGCCCGATTCCCGATAATATTTTATTACAACATTAACTAATTAAAGACCGAAGCTCCATCGTAGAGTGACCGAGCTTCCTTGTTCGACTCAATAAATTGAGGCTAACAATCTCCCCCGAAGTGAGGTCTTGAACACGGGAACGAGCTTCCTTTATTGACTCAATAAAATTGAGGCTAACATCTCCCCGAACGTGAGTTCATTGATGGACACTACTTCATGAGATCAGTGGGGGAAAGTGGGTTTGCTTTTGTCGTTTAAGCTCGGAGTGTTTCTTGGTTCTTTATCTTCGTTATTTGTTGTAGGCGTTCCTTCATGCTTGGACAATCTTGACTTTGCGCCTTTGTTCATTTGTCTTTATGTCTTTGCCATCTTGCGGATCTTTTGTTTTTGACCAAACATGACTATAAAACTTTTGCATTATCTTGAAAGCTTTAAATCAGAGGTTAGCGGAACGTAAGTCTTTGTCTTTTAAATCTTGAGCTTTCTAGATTTGTATGTCTTCGTAGATTAGAGCATTTGAATGGATTGAGTTGCCGTCTCCACCGTTTTTGACCTGCAGGTTTACGTTAGTGATAAACGAGAAAAATTGATTTGAAAATCAATCGACGTGTCACTCGTTAAAGTGTTTTTGTAACACATCGAGAGTGTCATGTTTTTATCAAAATTCATCAACCGTCAATTCATTTACTGGACCAAATCGATATCCAGTTGTCACAAGTTTGATTCATATAGAATCTCGCAAGTCACCTACCGCAGTGCTGTTTGATGATGACACTGGAAGGATTTCCATTCGTCATTGTGAATACTAAAGAGTATCACTCTGAATGTTCTGGCAAATATCACAATGATATTGCGTAGGACTCTTGATAACAGCTTGTGAACTTGATGATGTTCAACAAGTGTTTGAAATGGAATGTGTCCTAACGAGTTCGAGTATCAATGCATCCGGCATGATCAGCGTCTGAAAATGCTGTTAGTTCAAAGCCAGAATCCTTTGGATACCAGAGTCCCATGTTAATGGTACCCTTTAGGTATTTAAAGATTCTTTTAACCTCCTTGAGGTGCTTTTGAGTTGGTCGTGCTTGATAACGTGCACAATAGCATACTGCTTGCACTAAGTCTGGTCTACTAGATGTCAAGTACATGAGTGACCCGATTTTACTACGATAATCAGATTGGTCTACGGGTTCTCCACTCAAATCTACATCTAGTTTGGGTTTTGTAGCCAATGGTGTACCAATGGAGTGACAATTGTCCATATTATGCTTTTTCAGAATTTCTAAAGCGTACTTGGCCTGATTGATAAAAATACCTTTTGGGGACTGGTGGATCTGAAGTCCTAAAAAGAATTTCATCTCCCCCATTAAGGACATTTCAAATCTACTGTGCATTAACTTTTCAAATCTTTTTGAATATTTAGGGTTTGTAGACCCAAAAATTATGTCATCAACGTAAATTTGCACTAGTAGAATATCCTCCCCGTATTTTATCTTGAATAAAGTTGGGTCAATTGTACCTTTAGAAAAGCCTTTGGACATCAGGAAGTTTGATAGTTCATCGTACCAGGCTCTTGGAGCTTGCTTTAATCCATACAAAGCTTTCCTTAGAAGGTAGACTTTTTCTGGATGATCTGGATCAACAAACCCTTCTGGCTGAGCAACATAAACCTCCTCCTTCAGTGGACCATTTAGAAATGCCGTTTTCACGTCCATCTGATAGATTGGAAAAGACTTATGTGCTGCGTGGGCAACAAAAATCCGAACTGCTTCCAAGCGAGCAACTGGAGCAAATGATTCTTCAAAATCAATACCCTCTTCCTGAGCATAACCTTTAGCAACAAGTCGTGCTTTGTTGCGAATTACAGTCTGATCTTCATCCTTCTTGTTCTTCCATAACCACTTTAGCTTTATAATCATCTTGCCAAATGGTTTGTCGACTAGTTCCCAGACTTTTAGTCTGTCGAACTGATGAAGTTCATCTTGCATTGCTTCGATCTATGCAGAATAAGCCATTGCCTCCTTAGTGTTCTTCGGTTCAACAATACTCACCGTGAGCACGAACATACACATTTCAGGATCTATGGCAAGCTGTCGTCTTGTTTGAACTGGCATGGTTGGATTTCCACGAACTTGTTCTAATGGATGATCTCTGGTCCATCGGTAATCATGACTTTGTGGTTGAAATGAATGCACATCGGTATTATCAATGTTGCATGAGGAAGACTCACCAATTTCTTGTACCCGTGTACAAAAAGGATTGATAAATTCATCTTCTTGAAATGATGCATTCGGTGCTTGATCATTGTTGTTTTCCTCAGCAAGACCGTGTGTTGGATTGTAATAATCTTCAAGTAAAGGACTGAAGAGAAATTCTAACCCTTGTTGTGACGAATCTGTCTTTTCTGCTGTAGGAACAACATTTTGTCTTGGGGGCACGGGGTCAGAGTTGTCATAATCTGACGCCTTTTGTCCTTGAGGAACGAGGCCTGAAGAGACATTTTCAACAGACATCTCTTGTCGTTGTGGTGCGAGGTCTGAACTGTTGTGATCAGACATCATTTCTTTGATTTCATCAAACTTGATATGAATGGACTCAACTATTAAGCGTGTTCTCTTGTTGTAAACACGATATCCCTTCGACTGAGTAGAATATCCCACCATGACACATGGATCCCCTTTTTCTTTCATCTTATCCAGATTTTCCCCATCTCTAGTTATGTAGCAAGTGCAACCAAAGATGTGAAGATGTTTTATTGAAGGTTTCCTGTCATTTATGATGTGATATGCCGTCTTTCCATGAGTGGATATGATGATTGATCTGTTCTGAGTATAGCATGCGGTTGCAACTGCTTCAGCCCAAAAGATATCTGCATTTGAACCATTTGGGGGTTCACTTTCAACCTTTGTTGTGCTAGAGGCGAATGTCTTTCCTGTTGGAACCCATCTAAGACAAACAGTCTTGAGAATTCTACCCGTTGGTTGCCACCTAAGACAAGATCTAGGACTTGTTGTTTTCTCATGCACAGTGGTAGTCTTTTTGATTGAAAACCTATGTCCTTTTGGGATCTGTCTTTTTGGTTTCGTTGCAACCCTTATCTGCTCTACGGGTTTGTTTCTATTTGTTGTCTTATTGGATGGAACCTTAGCATGCGAGTTGACTTCTTTCAGGATTTTTATTACACAAGCGTCATGATTGGCATTAAAGACACATTTCTGACATGTTGAGCAAACAAAATGTTTGGAGTCAGAAAAATTTCTAGAGTTCCTAGAGTGTTCTTGTGCCTTTTTCTTAGCCTCCTCTAGGTAGTGATTATGAACAATGTCGTTTGAGCTATACCTAGATGAGCTAGTTGCAATCATGTAATGAGGTTTTGCAAGGGCAGATTCTCTTCTCTTGGCAGATAATGTGTAGTGACTGGTTTTGACAAATTGTTACTCATATCAACTTGGGACGCAAACTGTGGTTTTGAAATTCTAGGTCTTTCAGACTTAAACGCAGTCGGTTGTCTAACAACGGATTGGTTTTTGAGTGGTTGTCCAACTGGTTTTCCCAAGATTGATGGCTTTGCAAACTTAGTATTCACACTATTTCCTGTTAGTTTCCTTAACTCATTTTTTAATGCTGCAATTGCAAACCCCTTTTTCTGAATCTGAGCTAGTACATCAGCATTTTCATTAGACTTTTTGTTCAGTTGTTCCATTAAAGAGTCATTCTGGTTTTTGGTCTGAACTCGTGTCCTTTTGATAGAATCAAAAAGATCTTTGTAAGTCTGTTTCAAGTGCTCATTTTCTTTATGTAACTGCTCATTCTCTGCGAGTAATTTAGCCACACTATGTTCCAATTCGATGTTTATTGTTTCAATTACATCGATGTCATTTTTAACCTTGGCTTCATTACCTTTTTCTTTCAAAAATTGACTCTGTTGCCCTGATTTTAAAACATTGTTTTCCATTTGTAATTGAAGATTGATACAATGTGCTTCGAGTTTTCCAAATATTTTTGAAACTGGGCAACGATCTTTTTGAGACAAACATTTTCAGACTCGTTGTGATTGATCTGAGTGTGCAATTGTCTAGTTCATTCAGTTATTAGCTAGGCAAAGGACGTATGTCATGGGGACATTCTTCAGCATTCTGGTTAACCTTTCTTTATTATGAATTTCAGGTTGCTCAGTATGCTGTTGTCCTGTAGCAGATACATTATCTATATGTCGTTTGTACCTCGCCATTGTATATCTCATTATATATGGGGTCTGATATATGCACTCATTATACATGTGCCAGCATTCCCTGATCTGTTGCTTTGTATCCTGCGCCTTGTGATTCTGTCCCATTTTGCTTTCAATGATAACTTAACACTAGCATCAATGCTTTACTCGATAATCAACCCTTTTTCTCTGTAGTCTGAATCTTTCTTTCATTCACCCTGCTGTCATGCTCAATTTTATGCAGCGCCTCTTTTCTCAATCGACTTTTTAACATTATCCATGTTTTTGGATTAGTGAATCATGGAATTCTGATTATAATATTCGAGTCGATGTGTATTCTAGAACGTAGTTTCGTGTATGTCATTGCAATATTATCATCATTCAAATGAATCTTTTGTACTTGATGAAATTGAAACTGTCTGTTCGAGAATCTTTAAAAGAGGCTTGGATCCAATCTCATTGAATTTTGTTGTTAACAAGTTGCTTTTTGAAGTTGATCCATGTGTAGGAACATTCGTGCTTGTGAAAGTCTCTTGATCTTGGACAAAAAGTGTCCGTAAATGCGTCGTTGAATCCATTCCGGTTCTCGACTTCCTTTTAAGTCGTTGTTTAATAAGACACTGAGGTGTGAATGAAGTCGTTGAAAAGATACCAAGCTAAACTTTCTTTTGTTTTGTCATGAATTAGTTGCATTCGTTGTGTTTCTGATCTGAATCACGAAGATAGTATCTTTCTTCTCCTTTTTTCGTGAGTTGAAGGGATAGTTGTTGGTTTCTTAAGTGGATATTGATCGTGATTGAGTTGTGATTTTGAATCACAAATATGACATTCACGGGATTTTACAAGTTATGTTAGAACCGATAAAATTAACGGGATTTTACAAAATCAATAGAAAACCGTGAATGATTTGATTCGGAATCAGCGGCCAATGATTTAATTGTCTAAAAACAGATAATTTTCTGGGGCTAGGGTTTAAAGTGTGTTTTTAAATAGCTCACCCAAACATGAAACGGGCCTTTAAAAATATTATGATGGGTCCGTGAGCTAGAACAAATACATAATAAAAGTCTAACACAAATTCCAAAAAACTGAAAAATGTCAATAAATCATAGTAAACGAGTGTTTTGGGCCTTGAAAAATCCTTAACCAGCTAAAGGGTGGTTATAGCGTGATCCGTCTCGTTTTTCTCTTCGATTTGAGAGGTCACGGGCCTGAAACGAACTTACGGATCAAAAGTTATGGCTGTTTTACTGAAACCCTTTTCTTCACAAAAAAAATTCTTAGTAAACAGACTTGCCAATTGTATATCGACGTTTAGCATACTCGCCGTTTAGCAAATCCGCAAAGTTAGCAATCTCGCGTTAGCAACTTCGCCGTTAGCAACTGCCGTTAGCATCTCGCCGGTTCTGACATCTCAGCCGTTAGCACTCGCCTATTACAATCGCCTTGTTAGCAACTCGCCGTTAGCAACTCGCCGTTAGCAACTCGCCGTTAGCAACTCGCTGTTAGCAACTCGCTGTTTTTGCAACTCGCCGTTAGCAAATCGCTTGTTTTAGCCAACTCGTTGTTTTTGGTCAACTCCTGTTTTGGTCAACTCGCTGTTTTGGTCAACTCGCTGTTTTGGTCAACAAACCGCCGTTGACTATTTCCTTAAATCGTGGATCTTGTCCCTAGCTCTAGTCAAACAAGCCGGTGGCAAGAGATATAATTATTTAAGCAACTCTCCACCTAGAACACAAGGACGAATTAAGCAATATTCAACCAAATAAGCCTTTTTGCCACGAAAATAAGTATGAATAAGAATACTATTCGTCGTCTAGAAGATTTAACAGCACAAATACAATGTATTCTTTGTGATCGTCCAAAAATAGGCAACTCTCCACGAAGAAACATAACTTTTAAAGCTTAAACTTCGAGCTAGAAGCTTGTTTAACTCATGAAATTTGAAGCAATTTACCTTTTGATGTGTAGAACCAGGTGAAGATCAAGATTAATCAAACATTAAACCCAAGAATGAAAATTTGAGCTGTGGTTATTTTGTCACAATATATGCCTTACGAATCTTGAGCTGGTTTTCACACAAATCACATCTACAAATCCACCTTTTGCTATGCTGCCCAATTGTAGGGATCCCGTAAACACTTCACTAATACAATCGATCACGATATCGGAACTAAGAAATGAGAAAGAAAGATTGAGTTGTTTAGAGAGAGAAGAGGAAAGAGGATGAGAGAGAAAAGAGAAAATGATTCTTTTAGAAATGAACAACTTACTTTTTCTAAAGAAGAAAAAGCATATATACCCCGTCACGTTAAAGGTACGCGCGGGATATTTAACTAGGACCCGGGCTCGGGTTTGCTTGGGATATAAACCGAAACATATACAATTTTAGTATTAATCTATCAGCCGATTCTCATTTTTATCCTTATTACACATTAACTAATTAAAGACCGAAGCTCCATCGTAGAGTGACCGAACTTCCTTGTTCGACTCAATAAATTGAGGCTAACAACATCCTACTCGTTGATTATAATCTATCTTAGGAGATTAATATTGGTGATCTTATTAAACCCTAGCTCATGAAGACTTTACCCACTTACTGCTTAATGGAAATTTATATTCTAGTAGTTCATTGTCCAAGTCTTTACCAAAGGAATCCGTATGTTATTTGTTGATCCCAGGTCACCTGCTAGTCTAACTTGTTCACATAAACCAAAGGTAAAGATACGGCATTATTTATGATCTTATTGTTATAGATATATAAATCACTATATGGAAAGCCATCCGGGCATCTAGCTAACTTGGTCGGTATCACTAGGTCCATCTGAATGATAGGTCGCATACAAAATCATGTAAACAAGTATAAATTGATAAACATAAATAAACAATTCAACGATAAATTAAGAAGTCGATATAAACAAACCAAACATTTAAATCTTCATAATCATGGCTAATACCCCAGTGTATTAGCCCTTAATCATTGTAATCAATACATGAATAATAATTCAACCAAGGTAAACTAACCGAGTTAAACGACTAATACCAACAATTGAACGATTACTAGAGTATATAAGATTAGAAGGTGTTTCCTGTGGAATTGACCTCTTATGTTCTTCTTGTCTACTGAAAATCGACTTTTGTGGTTAGGGTATCAAAAATATGATCAAGCACACCTAAAACTCGTTTTTAGGCCTTCCATTTATATTGTCTGGAATTTGGTCGATATGCCATATTGGTTGAAGTCAATACGACGTATTGGAAGTTTCTTAGAGTAGGGACCACGTTTAATATCTTCCAGAATATTTTATTACTATATCTTGGATACGGCGTATAGAAGTCTTCTGGATACGGCGTATTAGAATTTATTCTTCGTGGTTTCTTGTGAAGTGCAGGCACAAATACGTCGTATCTTCCTTGATGGATACGGCGTATAGAACGTCAGAGTCAGTTTCTTCACATTTCTTCGTTTCTTTACATTTCTTCGTTTCTTCACAGAGTACTCCATAATTACTACAATTCTCAAATTTAAAACATATTAAGTAACATTTCTTTTAATAGTTAGATAAATGGGGTAATTTACGTGGATAAATGTTGCTATAAAAGTGATTAATGACATTCAAATAACGTTATCAATTATTACCATCATGTATCACGAATATATTACCCACCTTTATATAATTATTGCAAGTATTGTTACTAATTGCTTATAAAGTTGGTCCCCAAAAGTTGCTGTAATTTAGGAGTGTTTTGTAAAGACAAGCTAAAAGGCGCACATTTTAGAGCTTAAACGGTGATATTTGAATATTACTTATTTCTGACTACACACGCCGTATCCAGCAAGGAAGATACGGCGTATCAGCGCCTGGACATCACAAGAAAATGTGCATACTCAATTCCCAATACGGCATATCCTACTGCCTACATACGCCTTATCCAGCAGGAAAAACATTCAAAGATTCTGTAATAAATATAATTTGAGAAAGATATAACTGATTGATTGAGAACATAGCACGTACTCTAAGGAATTTACCCCTATACGCCGTATTGACCTTACTCAATACGGCGTATCCATCAATTTTTCAGAGACTATAAATAGAGGGCTCAAAAATGAGTTTTTAGTGTGCAAAAACATATTCCTTATACCATACACATAAAATATGATTTTCTAAAGTAAAGAAGAGCAGCCAAAGGTCAAGCATCGATCATGATTCCATAGAAGACACCATGTAATTCCTATACTCTTGTAATCATTTAATTTTTGGTATCGTTCGGTAAAACGTTTAGTTTACCTTGGTTAATTGATCACACTTGTATAATTACAATGGTTATGGGCTAATACCCTTGGGTATTAGCCATCTTAATGAAGATTTAATGTTTGGTTTGTTTTAATCCAAATTTCTTAATTAATCATTGATTGTATAATTATGTTTAGATGGTCTAGATTTGTCATTTAGTATGTAAGGAGAAACTAGTATGCAAAATAACTCACCTCTAATTTAGTTAGACGTCTTTACCTAAAAGCCACTTTAATTCAAATTTTGGCTTTCGTTCACTAGATAATAGATATGAAGTTTCCGTGGAAAAGAATTATAAGTGTGAAGGTGTGTACGGAAAGAAATAAATAAACGGGTATGTAAGTTGAAAATGTGTTGTTTTTTAGGGTGGATTAGGTAACTATACTATCTTACATATATGACTATACGTCGCATACTCACATGTCGATACTCGAACATTGATAAAAGACATGCAACTTTCTTCTTTAAACTATCTAATGAAGAGGTAAGATATATCCACCGAATTTTTATAAAAAAAGACTTTCACAAAATGACATGTAATCAATAAAAATCATATGAGTATGCAAACATAGTTCAGTATATCTGGGGGTTAGAGTCATACACGTATGCAAAGGTAGATGCCCTTGGCAGTGCGGGTGGGATCATTACGATTTGGGACAATTCATGATTTTTTAACACAAGTGCGTTGGGAGAAGAAGGGTTACTTGCAGTTGTTGGGTCTTGGAAAGGAAAAGAAGGTTTAGTTGGGTTTATTAATGTGTATGCTCCTCATGACTTGGCTGTGAAAAGTTTATTGTGGGAAAAAATCTCAACGATAATTAATTCTATAGATGTGGCGTGGTGTATTTTTGGAGATTTTAACGAAGTTAGAAACGTTGATGAAAGAAAAAATTCGGGTTTTAATAGAAGAGGTGTAGATCTTTTTAATAATTTCATAACTGGAGATGAGTTGATTGATATTCCTTTAGGTGGTAAAAGATTCACAAGAGTTAGTGACGACGGGTTAAAATTTAGTAAGATCGATCGATTTCTTGTTAACAATCAGTTTTGTGACTTTTGGAGCTCGTTGATGGGGGTGGCAAAGGAAAGAAAACTGTCAGACCACTGTCCTTTGATGCTTGTAGATAAAGTTGTTGATTTCGGGCCAAATCCATTTTGATTTTTTGATGTTTGGCTAGATGATAGTGAATGTGAGAAGGTGGTGGCAGATTGTTGGAAAAAACAAGTGTTTTCGGTAAAGGCTGACTGTATCTTTAGAGATAAGTTAAAGAATGTAAAAGAAGGTTTAAAAGAATGGAGCAAAGTGAAGTTTGAAAGAAACAACAAAGATATCAAAGATTTAAAAAATGAAGCTACAAAATGGGAATTGGTAGCTAAATCAAGAGATTTGGATGTGGCGAAATTAGATAGATGGAAAGAAGCCAGGAAAGAATGGTTAGAAAAAGACAAACGTAATAATGAAATGAAGAAACAAAAGTCCAGAGTTAAGTGGGTGTTAGAGGGTGATGAAAATTCAAAGTTTTTTCATTCGTGTATTCGTAGTAACTACAGAAAATCGAATTTGAATGGGCTGGTTGTGGATGAAGTTTGGTGCGATGACCCGGGTAGTATAAAAGAAAAAGCGTTTGATTTTTTTAATAGCAGTTTCAGGGAATCAAATAATAGCAAACCGGTGTTGGTGAATGGTAACTTTAAAACCATTTCAAGCGAAGATAGGGAGGAATTGGAATGTTTCATTCGGTAAGATGAGGTTTGGGACGCTATTAAACAATGTGGTAGTAAAATAGCACCCGGTCCTGATGGTTTTAATTTCGGGTTTATTAAAAAATTTGGGGGGATTATCAAAGAAGATTTGTTGAAGGCAATTGAGTGGTTTTGGCATACGGGCCAAATCTCTAAAGGTTGCAACTCGTCTTTCCTTACTTTAATTCCAAAGATTCAAGACCCGCTAACGTTGGGGGATTTCCGGCCTATTAGTTTAATAGGTTGTTATTATAAGACCATCTCAAAAATACTTGCTGAAAGATTGAAAAAAGTAATTTATAAGGTTGTCGGGTAGGAGCAAAATGCTTTTATTAAAGGTAGATATATTTTAGATGGTGGTCTATTTGCAAATGAAACCGTCGAATTTTTGAAGAAGAAAAAAAGGAAGGCATTCTTACTTAAAATTGACTTCAAAAAGGCGTATGATAGCGTCAACTGGAATTTCATTCATCACACTCTCATACAAATGGGATTTAGAGATAAATGGTGTAAGTAGATTGAAGCGTGTCAGAAGTCAGCAACGGTTTTAGTTTTGGTGAATGGGTCTCCTACGTTGGAATTTAAAATGGAGAGGGGGGTTAGGCAAGGCGACCCATTGTAACCTTTTCTTTACCTTATAGCGGCGGAAGGTCTCAATATTACGATATGTGAGGCAGTCTTAAATGGAATATTTAAAGGGGTAAGTGTTGGCAGAGATGAAGCTCCAATCTCTCATCTACAATATGCCTATGATACCTTGATATTTGGGGACTGGAATATGTCAAATTCCAAGAACATAATGAGAATTTTGGAATGCATAAAACTATCTTATGGTTTAAAGATTAACCCTAATAAAACCAAAGTGTATGGAATTGGTGTGGGAATAGAAGAGGTGACGTCTTTAGCTCAGAGAATGAGATGTGCAATCGGGTTGCTGCCATTCACATATCTTGGATTACTAGTTGGTTGCTCTATGAAAAAGTATCTACTTGGAATGTTGTGGTCGAAAAATTCAAAAAAAGATTGAATAAATGGAAAGCAAAAACAATCTCTTTTGGTGGTAGATTAACGTTGGTCAAAACAGTATTAAGCAGCTTGCCATTATATTTCTTCTCTTTATTTCGTGCAAATGCTAGTATCATTAAAAAGTTAGAAAGTGTGAGACAACGGTTCTTTTGGGGGTAACGATATATTAGTCCCAAACTGAACAGGTCTTTGCAGCCTGCTAAGGGTGATAGCCAACTTGTATAAATACAGATTGACTATAGAGAAACACTGACTATGAATACTTATTGTATATGCGGAATCTACACAATAGTATTAAGAAGAACAATGAATACTAAACTTTGATTTCTATTAATCTGCTAATATGATTACAGATTACTAACTATGAGATATGATTGTATGAGATGAGATATGTGTGTTATCAATGTGTTATCTCTCTAATACCGTAGGGTTCCTTTTATAGACCAAGGATAAACCCTAACAGGCTTACAAAACGCGTAAAAGATAATACTTATCTTTTCCTACAATATCTCATACATATCTCTTAAACGGTACTAACTATTTTATACTAACGGTACTAACTATCTGAGCAGTACTTAACACTTTGTACTGTCAGTACTAACTATAACTAGCGGTACTAAGTATATAACTAACGGTACTAAGTTAGGAATGTATATTTCCCAACAATCCTCCCCTAAACATGATTGTTGAACTTGTTTAACTTCATGTTTCTTCAGGTTATTCTTCTTAAGTTCTTGGAGGATGTATCCAAACACTTTAACACATCTTGATCTGATCTTTAAACACTATCCATCTTCATCAGCAACTTTGTCTTTTCAGCAACACAGCAACATCTTTTCAGCAACAATCCAACTAAGTTGGCTTTGTAGTTTTTGGCAAACTACCAGCCATAAACGGATTTGATTTTCCTTTACCAGTAGCCGTTTGCTCTGGGATAGTCAACTCTTTATTTCAAAATATGGTGAGTTGATTACCATACAGTTTTTGGTAAACTGTCAACCATCAACGGAATTGATTTATCTTTACCAAATACCATTTGCTTTTGGACTAGCCAATGCTTCATTGCCATAACATGGTGCATTGATAAACCATATAGTTTTTAGCAAACTATCAGCTATCAACAGATTTGAGTAGTCTTTACCAAGAACTGTTTGATCCTAGACTAGCCAACTCTTAACCATGAAGCAAGGTGAGTTGAGAACCCTACAATTTTTGGTAAATTGTCAACCATAAACAGATTTGAGAAGTCTTTACCATAAGTCATTTGCTTATGGACTAGCCAGTTCTTATGCCTGTTAAGCATGGTGAACTGATGACCATTTGTTGTGTGATGGTTAGCCAACACTCAAACCCTTCTCAATTCCATTTCATCTTTACTTTTCATTAAGCTGTTGCTTAATGAACCTTATCAAATCTAATGCAGCAGTACTTTCTACCTCGACTTCTAATCCAAAATCAAGCATCCTTTGCAGTAATTCCTTGGAGAGAGGATACTTCATTTCAACTCGCGATATGGAGACTGTCCCATCTTCAAGCTCTTATTGTTGAACTCAACAAGCTTTCATTATAATTCATATCTAACAATCTCTAATTTTGTTGATTATTCAGAAGTCACACTTGATCATTTTCTTTGTGAGGTTTCCATCATTATCTTCAAATCTCCCTTAAAGAATAACTCATTTCTTCCAGTGTGATTTTGGTACTGCTTCATCACCAAGTCATACAAGTGAAATAAATCTTGCCCGTCAAAGATATGAAGTACCTCCAATAGATAGTTGAATGCCCTAGAGTTCCCATTGGCTCTATAGATAACAAGATAGTCTCTATCTGGTGATGATACCTTGTTCAACCTAGCAATGACAGATTTTCTCTCCATTATTTCACTATCTATGGTAGCTTTAAATGTAACAATTTTAGACACTTTGTGTGTTCATCATCACTATCAACATCTGGTTGTGGTCTTTCCCTTTGTTCCTATCAAGCATTTTCATATGACCACCTTTTTCTCTTTCTTTTACCCTGCTTTGCCTTCATCTGCTTTTGCAGGTACCTTAGTTGAGACATCTTCCTTGACAAACTTCTTCTTCTTGTCAGGATCACTAGCTCCTTCATTCATTTCCTTAATCTTTCTTTCATCATCAGTAGAACCAATAACAGTGAAACTTTCATCAAACCTTTTCACTTTTTCATATAATCTTGTATTCTTTCAAAGTTTTATACTTCAGGTCTGAGTGTTTCTTGTTTCAACATGTCTTCAAGTAAGTCAATATCTGGACTCCTGGAGCTTGAGTTCTTGTAGAAGTCTGTTTCTGATGGCAGCAGCTCTTTGTTTTGCAAGAAACCTTCTTTGAGCTGCAATTATATCATGAAGGAATTTTGCTCTTTCTTCCATAGTGAACTGCTCTCTCTCTTCTTCTTGAAACCTTAATTCTAGAATTCTATCAGCTTCAATTCTTGCTTTGATGTCATCAAAATCTTGTATAAGAGCAGCATTTGTAGCTTCTTCTTCAGCTAATCTTTTCCTTTCTTCTTTTGCTTCCTAATCCTCTTGCATCTTTCTTGCAATCTCCTCATCATGAGCAAGCATCTTAAACTTCTTCTTAGGTTCATTGATGTCTTCTGATTAGTGTAAGCTCATCTTCTTCAATCTTTTTATTTCCCTTGCTCTTTGGGATCAATCTTTGGGAAGAGGCTTTAAAGTTTAGAGAGATCTTGTTGAATAGGCCTTGGTCTTTTCAGAATTTCTCTAAGCTTCAGTTCAACTCCTTTCCCCTTTTCTCTTGAAACTGCTTTGGCTTGGCTCATGTTGAGAAGAACTTGAGAAATAGTTTCATCATCTTCAAATATTGTAGGAGTAGGTGTTGGAGTCGTTGGAATAGCACTTCTTCCTTCAGTTTGATCAACAGTACCTTCATCTGGTCTGTCGGTACTAACTTCTTCCTTGTCAGTACTAACTTTTTGCTTGTCAGTACCTTCATCTGGTCTGTCGGTACCAAATTCTTCCTTGTCAGTACTAACTTTTTGCTTGTCAGTACTAAGTGCATCTTCAGTACTAACTTCCTTTTCTATACTTTCCTTCTCTTCATGCAATACATATCTTGTCCTCCCCACATCTTGAGCATCCTCCGTCTCCATATAGTCAATTGCATCATCATCAAGCTCATCAAAAGCTGGATCTTTATGGACTGAAGGTTCAGCTTTGGCGGATTTCCTCCCCTATTTGGATACAGATTCCTTTTGCATCCACTGTTTCTGCAAGGATTTCTTTCCTGCCAATCTTTGCTTTATGGATACACTCATCATCCAAGCTCTGAGGGGTGTGATAACAGGTTTG
Source organism: Tanacetum coccineum (assembly GCA_026074375.1). NCBI lineage: Eukaryota > Viridiplantae > Streptophyta > Magnoliopsida > Asterales > Asteraceae > Tanacetum > Tanacetum coccineum. Next base: position 40,847 of record BQNB010034730.1, read on the forward strand.
GCTTTCTTCTTAAGCTTCTTGATCTGTACCTTCAAGTGTTTAATTTCATTGGCTTGATCTGTAACATGTGTACACAAGGAGATACAAAGACATACACACTTTGGAGTGTCATGCCACCCTCATTCCCTGAAAGGGATCTATCACTAGATGACTGACCTCCATGATTCCCACCAAAACCCTCTAGAATGGAATCAGTATCATGAGAAGTAGGTGAAGGTCTGGGAGAGGAGTTAGTCTATGTCTCATGTTGGTCAGTACTTGGGTGAGGAGGAGAGGGTATGGGTTGAGGTTCAGATGGTCGTTCTGACCCTTCACCCTCATCCTCTGTTGGTTGAACCAACATGTTAGGAAACAGAGGTGTGACTTTCCCTGAAAAATGTTTTCCCTTTTTGACCATAAAAGAGAAAACTTTACTAGTTAAAGCATTAATAGGAAAATGGTCTAAGGGCATATGCACATTCTTTAGCTGTTTATCCAAAAAGACTGAAATAAATCTTGGATACATAACAAACTTTTTCTTTGCATCCAAGTGTCGCATCATACCATCAAAAATTAATTTAGAAAAATTATATTTCTGATTAATGGTTAAGCAAATTACTGTTGTGGCAATATTAGTGGGAATTTGATCCCAAGAAGTGCTTTTAGAGCTTATGCAGTGATTCATTGTATGAAAAAAGAAATCTCCACTGGGGTGAAAACAGGGTTTTGTTAAATGTTAAGACAGTTAGGTCCCCCCCATACCCCATTAGCTGAACAACATCAAATATAGCCTGATTTGCCAAAGAATATATCCCATCTGCATCATTAAACAGAAGATGACTTCTTATTGATGCCTCTGAGATAGACACAGGCTTGCCAGCTAATTTGGCAGTAATATACCTAACATTGTTGATTAGTTTAGATTTATCAGACATGCAAAATTGTTCAACAAATGTAGTAGAGACTACAGGACTTACAGTGAGAGCATAGTGAATGGAGCTTCGCGTAAGAAAGCTGATAATCTCATGAAACTCTGTATTCCCATCAGTATTTTCCAAGTAAGCGACCATGTTGTGTTTAGGGCATGATTCAAGAACAACCATACTTGATGAATTGATAAGTGACGATGAGTAAAAGATTAGGGTTTGATAGAAGAAAACGATTAAGAGAGTTTACGTGATTAAATTATGCAATTGAGATGGGTTTATATTGGTTGAACAAACCCAAAATCAAAGAAACCGTTTCGATTTACACTTTAGACCCTTGGATGGTATTTATTCTCAAAGTCTTTTCAGTGGTATATCTCTTGCCCAACGGTATTAACTTTGCACTGTCGGTACTAACTTTTGTCAACCAAAAAAATAAACAAGTCTGGCAACAACAGTTCTTCAGTACCATTTATATCTCTTTCCAATGACTCTCTAAAACCCAAATAACTCCATGAAAATCATCACTATGGTCAAGATTCTTTTGCACACTGAAAACTTCATACAAACTATACAACAAATCATATTGCCTCCCCTTAACTAATGCAGCTTATGGGTTGATCATCCCAATAGTAACAACCAAGAACTAGAACCTGCTTACATCAAATGCCTTGGTTAGAAGATCAGCTACATTGTCATCAGTGTGTATTTTTAGCACCTGGATAAGTTTCTTCTCATATGCATCCCTTATGAAATGGTGCCTAATTGCAATATGCATTGTTTTGGAGTGAAATACTTGATTCTTTACAATGCATATAGTACTTTCATTATCAATGTAGATCTTTGTGTTCATGAAATTGAACCCATAGTCTAACATTTGATTTTGAATCCATAAAACTTGCCCATAGCAATTTGCAGCAACAACATATTCTGCCTCTGTAGTAGAAGTAGCCACAATTGTCTGCTTTTTGCATTGCCAAGAAATAAGTCTCCTGCCAAGAAATTGACAACCTCCTGTTGTGGATTTCCTGTCAAGATTTGCTCTAGCATAGTCACTATCTGAGTAGGCTTCCAAGTTAAATGATGACACTCTAGGATACCAAAGGCCTAGTTTGGGTTTGCCTCTTAGATACCTAAAGATTCTCTTTACAACATTAAGATAGGAGGTCTTTGGAGTGACCTGAAACCTAGAACAAGCACAGACTTCAAACATAATATCAGGCCTAGAAGCAGTCAAGTACATTAAAGAGCCAATCATGGATCTATAAAGGTATACATCCACATCACTAGCTTCCTCATCCTTGACTAAAGGCTTTTGGGTCTCAATTGGTGTACTAACAGTCTTTACACTGACAAAGTCAAACTTCTTTAGGATTTCAGCAACATACTTATCTCGACTTATAAAAATACTATTTTCTTTCTGTTTGACTTGTAATCCAAGAAAAAAGGTGAGCTCTCCTATAAAACTCATCTGAAATCTAGTCTTCATCAAGGTCTCAAACTCAGCACACCAAGATCTCTTTGTAGAACCAAAAATAATATCATCCACATAAACTTGCACTAACATGATATCATTTTTGTCCTTCTTGATAAAAAGAGTCTTATCAATTGTTCCTCTTTTGTATCCACTCTTCAACAAGAAAGTAGATAAAGTAGCATACCAGGCTCTAGGAGCTTGGTGTAAACCATAGAGAGCTTTTACAACTTTGTAGACCTTCTTAGGATACTTGGGATCTATAAAACCTGGAGGTTGAGACACATATACCTCCTCATCAATTTTGCCATACAGGAAGGCACTTTTCACATCCATCTGATAGACTATGAATCCCATGTAAGATGCAAAGGCTAAAAAGATCATAATGGCTTCAATCCTAGCCACAGGAGCAAAAACCTCATCATAATTTATCCCTTCCTCTTGTCTATGTCCTTGAGCAACCAACCTTGCCTTATTTCTAACCATAACACCTCTTTCATCCTTCTTATTTTTGTAAACCCATTTAATTCCAATTGCCTTCTTCCCATAAGGCAAATCTACAAGAATCCAAACTTTTTGAATCTTGAATTGCAGCAATTCTTCCTGCATAGCATCAACGCAACTTTCATCTTCAAGTGCTTCAGATATCTTCTTGGGTTCATTTTAAGACAAGAAACAAGCAAATAAACAATGCTGGAAGTCCTTATGATTATTTCTTCTCTGCTTTTGAATATAACTTACAAAAGCATGGGCTCCAGAACTTTGGGTCAACTTGCTTTTTGTTTGAACTGTTGATTTTGGATCTCCAAGAATAAGAGTTAAAGGATGAATGGAGTTAATCCTTAATGTGGGAATAGGACTAACATTCACAACGGTTTCTAAATTTGTGAAGTCAGCCACTGCACCCTCATCATCATAGGATGCATGGTTAAAAATATTGTTATAAATTTCCTCAAGAGCAGGTATTTCTGAATCATCCTGGTCAGCATTGGTTGGATCATTGAAAGATAGTCCATCATAAGGATTGGCAGTACTAACTGATGTGCTAGCAGTATTAACTGTGTTAGTACCGCTAGCTTTAGCAGCTCCTGCTTGACAAAGCAAATCCTTAGTATCTTTGGCAAACTCCTTTCTAAGTGCTTCAGCTGCATCATTTGCATTCTGTTCTTGTCTTTTAAGCCTTTCAAGCTTATCCAAAAAGACTTGATCCTCCTTATCTACTGGTTTCTCCTCTGACTTTGAATTAGGATGTTTGTCAGGTGCTTCACCTGCATTCTTTGCAGTTGACCTCTTGACTGTTGAAGTATAAGAAGACCATATTGGCTGTATAAAGTAGTCCTGAGCAGATTCAGCTTCTTTTTTAGAATCACCTGCAACAAAAATATCTTCTGTACCTACATTATGATTAGCTTCTTGTTGACCTGCATGTTTGTTAGCTTGATTCTCTAAACTCACTTGTTGATAATTCATTGAATCAGTTAAATAATCAAGATCAAACAGCCAAGTTGGTCCCTTCCTTGTAACATTTAGTTTATTTTCTAAAAAGGTTATGTGCAGGTTTTCTTCAACTCTTTTGGTTTCTAAATTGTATACCCTAAAAGCCTTGCTTTGTAGAGAATACCCTACTAAAAACCCTTCATCTAATTTTTCATCAAACTTGCCCAGGTGGTCAATGGTATTTAAGATGGTCACATGGCACCCAAAATGCCTTATATAGCTTATGATTGGTATTTTACCAGTTACAAGTTCATAAGGTGTCTTATTTTGAGGCTTGGTCACTAATACCCTATTAAGGACATAACAAGCAGTACTAACTGCTTCAGCCTAAAAAGTGTTAGGTAAAAATGAATCTGCTAGCATAGTCCTAGCAGCTTCAATAAGGGTCCTGTTCTTTTTTTCAGCAACTCTATTTTGTTGTAGAGTTTTGGCATTACTGTATTCCATCTTGATCCCTTTTCATCCACATAATTTAATATAATTCTTGTTCTTAAATTCTGTACCATTATCAAATCTAATAGTTTTAACTTTTTGATTTAATTGGTTCTTAATTTTTCTTATAATGTCCTTAAGGATTCCACTAGTTTCATCCTTAGTTCTTCCGAAGAACACCCAACTAAACATGCTAAAATCATTAGTGATAACCAGGCAATAAGTCTTATGGTTTAAGCTCCTTACAAATGTAGGTCCAAATAAATCCATATGTAAAAGCTGTAAGGGCTGACTAATAGAGCTTACTGATTTGGCCTTACATGAGGCCTTGTGTTGCTTTCCTTTCTGACAAGCAACACAAGTGTGGTCATTTTGAAAAATCTTTGAAGGTAAACCTCTTACAAGGTTTCCCTCACAAGTTGTTTTAGTTTTAAAGTTAACAGACCCAACCTCCGTATGCATTATGTTAGATTCATCAATTAGGCATTTCCATCAAACAAGCTAAACCTCTCAGAAGGAATTAATATTCTCAAAGTTGAAACAGTTACATATTGTTTTGTCTGGGACTGTAAGTAATTCTTGATTTTCATCAGGTAACTTAAATTCCTGAAGACAAAACAAAGACAAGACATTCAGTGTTAGTGAAAAGAACTTTGTTCTTCTTGTCACACATCTGTGACATAAAAAAGAGATTGAAATGCTGTAGTTCTTTCACAAAGCACATATCCTCAAAATCTAACTTTCCTGTTTTTATTTTACCTTTACAAGTTATGTAACCTTTACTTCCTCCAAAAGCAACAGGGCCACCATTAAAGTCTTGATATTCAACAAGGTAGGCCTTGTTTCCAGTCAATAAACTTTGACATCCTTCCACTATCAACAATCCCTTGTTCTGTAAAGCACTGTGTGTATAATCTTTGCACATCAATAAAAAAGATTAGATTCCTTAGGGACCCAAGGCCTTTTGACTTGGGTCTTGCCTAGTTGAGTCTTTAAAAGTAGCATAATTTCTAGGACTTGATCCACCATTGTATTTGGAGACTTTGTGCCAGTAATGTCTTTTTTGTTCTCCAATTATAACCTGCTGAGGGCTTAATAGCAATTTCCCTTTTTCCCCCAACAACACCAACTGCATTTACTTCAGCAGTATTAATTTTTTGATATGAAAAATTTGTTCTAAGTGTTGTTGTTCTATTCATTGACTTTGTAAAAGGTGAAACAGATTTATGAAAACCACCCTTTGGTCTAGCATTATTCACAATAGGCTTAATAGTATTAACTTTCATTAGCAGCATAAGTTTTCACTGCCTTTCCTGTTAAAATTAATGCCGTAGCAGATACTAACAATAATAGTACCGCTAGTTCTACGAGCAGTATTAACTGGAATATAGCCTGTTCTAGTTAGAACAAACTGTAGGAACAAATTGGTATTGATGATTCCACTAGATAAAAAATCAACGGGTCTGTGGCACATAGTTCCAAAATTGGCCTAATCTCCCTTTGATTAGACTTCTTCCTTATCTTATTGTTTAACTCAACTTGTTTAGCCATCCTTTTTTCATGGTAATCACAATCTCTAATTAGATGACTAAGACTTCCACATACAAAACAGCTTTTGTAGTAAACCCATATCCCAAACCTTTCTTGTCAACTTTACAATTTTTATGTGTGTATTGATTCTTAACAGCTTCCCTAGGAGTTTTTACTTGCTTATCAGTACAAGCAAAACTAGGTTGTCCCTGTTCTTTTGTAGGTTTAGACACACAATAATCATCACTATCTACTCATACTCCGTCAATGATAGTAGTAAGCAGAACCAACTTTTTGGTTTGAACATACTACAATAGGTTTCATTAACAAACTGGGTTCATACACTAATTCAGGTGTTTTCTTCACTAATGTTAGATTCATAAGTATCAAAGTCACTGGGTTTAGGTTTCAGAATACCTAGGGTGTGAGGCTGTTTTGGACCATATGTAAATTGTGAGTAATCTATTTCAATATCAGGTCCAGATGGCATGTAATTCCCTATCATGGGTGGGGGTATAACATGCATTCCTTCTGCTATAACAAACCTATCATACAAAGGTTGATTTTCTAAATCACTTTATTTATTCATAAATACCCTTTATAAAACTTCAATTTTCATAGCTCAAGATGCCATCATATCTATGATCCCCATACCCAAGCCCAAATTTATCATTAGCACTCATCTGACTATTTTGCAAAAGACTAAAATTTTTAGAAGAGTTGTGCCATTTTTTTACTTTAGCTTTTAAATCTTCTTTTTCTTTTTCAGCTTCTGCCAATAGTTTCTTATGGTATGTAAGGAGATCTGTTTTATCATCTGTTGATCCCATGCCTTGATCTATTCTTTATGATATAAAGAGTTTGTTACCTTGGAAGAATCCAAAATAACAAAGATTGAGACTTTGTATGTATACCAAAGTGTATGCGGAATCTACACTTTGATACTCTAGAGAAGTTTATTAACGGAACAGTACCGAGAGAATAGTAAAAGAATAATAAAAGTGTAAGAATGGTGAAGATCGAAAAGAAGGGAAAGGAGATAGATGGGAATAGAAGAGTATAGTAACGAAGTTGAGGAAGAAAAGACAATCAATACCGATTCAATGACACACTATTAAACCCCCCCCCGTACATCTGTTCTATCGGCCCAGCCTCCCACCCTTCCCCCATCTTCCCCTCTCCCGACCACCCCACCCCCCTTCACCATAGACCCCCACACGCCATCTTCAAAATAAAAACTCTAAAGCCGAGTACTCTTGACGTACAGAACATGGGAAACACCAGCACTTGTTCAAAATGATAACAAAAACACACCCTTGAAGGCAAAAACAAATTTTCATCTAAAAGTATCTCAAAGTTCTAATTACACCACACTTGGTATCGTCCTTTTAAAGAAATACAAGGAGCACTTTACAAAGGAATCATCCTATCATATAGGATCAGTACTAATTTCAAAATATAAAAATCCTAAATTATCTCCTCCAATGTCATTCTTATCTTCAGATTCATCAGCTTGACATGTAAGCAGTACAGAAACTCTATCTACAAGTCAGTATTAACGTAACCTTGGCAGTACTAACTTCTTACAGGTCGTACTAGACGACCTTTAGTACTGTTGCCAGTAATTAAGACAAATGAAGAATTATATCCTAAACAATCCTCCCCTAAACTTGTGATTGTCCTTTAAATCATCAAGTTTCTTCTGAATAAACTCTCAAGTCTCTTCCTGCTATTGATATTCATTCAAACAATTCAGTCACAATCTGAACTTGAGATCGTATTAAAACCTATATGATTTTAATGCCTGTGAGCGCTCAGATCTACCTTCCAATTTCTTACTTAACATCTTTGTCAACATCTCTGTCTTAAAGGATACTTTTCTTTCTATCAACATGTGAATAGCTACAAACCATTCCTCCATCAGCAAAATGTGGTATACCACAGAAGTCATAAAAATTCTCCATCTTAGCAACATGTATTCAGCTGATCTTTCCAAACTTCTCATCCTGCTTCACAGGTTCAAACAATGTGGTGTAGATCATCACTAAAGCATCAAGAACAAAAAACCTTCTGGACTTGAATCACGATATCTATTCTTGACCAATCAGATATAATTCTTTCTAACATCAATCATCAAAATCTTCAAGCATTTCACTCATTATCTTTAATCTTTGAACTTCCAACTCCTCAGAAAACTATTGTGATAGTACATTGAAAGTTCTGTCAAGATATCAGTCTTCCAATCCACAATGTGGTTACTTTGTAGATGTAGATATTACCTCTAATGAGCGCTCGTTCTCTTGTACTATATCCAAAAATCTCCATTGAGTTCATCTTTCTCAGCATCTTCCTCTCTAGCTTTTGTCACTTACTTGTAGGCTCTTTCTATGCAAAGAGACTTCTTTATCCTCTTTGGCTGCATGTTACTTTAAAACACCAATGTTTCCAAACCTCTTCTTGTTGTATCACTCACTTCTTCACAAACTTTTCGGAGACTTTTCTTTTTGCAAGAGACTTGTCCGAATATTAGAGACTTTTGCTTCCACTTCCATGCTCTGTATCCATTGGCTCAATATTTTGATTAAAATCCCAAATCTTTTTCAAAAGATTAGCCTTATGACATTTATATAACATTCCCTGAAAATTACTGATTCTTGAAGTTTCCCTTGGTTCTATCAAATATTTGATCATATTTCTTCTAGCTTGAGCAATAGTCTTTGGCTTCATTTTTAGAGAATGATATCTAATGACTAAAGGATCATTCCAGTCAATCTTCTTTGTAGTTAGCTTCATCCATAGATCTTTTCCTTTCTTCTTCATCACACTGCCTAGCAATTTCTTCATCACTACAATTTGAGCTCTTGTGCCTCATCATTTGCTCTCAAGTCTGATTGCTTCAGCATAACTTAATCTTTCTTGTTCAAGTTCCTTCTTTGATTTCTTCTTGGGCTCTTCTTCAAACATTATGGCTTTACCCTTATCTTGTCTTGATCTTTTCTCTGCACTTCTTCTTACGTAGGTAACAGTTCCTCCAGTATACTAATACCACCTCACAGTACTAACTATAGGAAACTTCTTCAGTCAGTAGAGTATCTTTCTATTGGCCCTATAGCAGTACTAGAACTCATCACTTGCTTTCTCACTGCCCTCTTGATCTTGTATGACATCAGTTGGAGTCACTTATTGAATGAGTAGTTCAGTGTCAGTACTTGCTTTTTCTTGAACTTCTTCATCAAATAACTTCCTCCCCTGTTTGGAAGAATCATCTTGAAAGGCTTCATCATCCGAGAGAACAACCCTAGTTTGTTTCCTTGCTTTCCTAATCTATTACTGATACTCTAGCTCTTGACTAAAAGAAAGATCCAAAATATTGATCAAATCTACGTACCCTAGAGAATAAGCTTGGTATAAGCAGAACTGTAAGTTTTCTTAGTCTTCATCAAGTCAGCCTCTAAACCTCCAATCCTGTCAGAAAGAGTGGTAACTAAATTCATCAATTCTTGAAGTGTCAAACTACCCTCATCACGTCCATGTGAGTGAACAGCATGGAGAGGTGAGTCATGGGGTGTAGGAAGATGGTGTTCTGATCCAGGTGGTGTTGGTTGAGTAAGTGAGGGTTGAGAAGGGGATGGTTGTGTGGGTAAGGCTTGAGTAGGTGAGGGTTGAGAAGGGGATGGTTGTGTGGGTAAGGCTTGAGTAGGGGATGATTGTGTGAGTGAGGCTTGAGTAGGTGATGATTGTGTATGAGCAGGTGTAGGTTCTGGTGAAGGTGAAGGTGAAGATGTGATTCTAGAAGGTGAAGTTGAGGGTTCAGTATCATCTAACATAGTGGGAAATAGAGCAACCTCCTGGCCTGAAAATCCCTTAGTAGGCCTCTTCATATTGCTAAACACCTTCATGGTTAGAGAGGGAACAGGATAGGTTCTAGTATGTTGTTGAAACTGGTGTTTCTGCATATCTAGGCATATCTGTATAAACCTAGGGTACATCAAAAACTTATGGGGACTAGTGATATTAGACACCATGTGCTCAAAGATCATCCTAGAAAAATTAAACTTCCTATTGGTGGCAAGACATATGACAGCAGCTGCAATATTACTACTAAACTGCTCCCAAGCAGTCTTCTTTGGGCTTAAACAATGGAGAATATTATGAATAAGAAACCTCCATTGAGGTGAAAAGACACCTTTTTGAAAGGTTAACTTATCTGAGTCAGTATGATAGCCCATAAGCTCCAATTGCTCAAAGATCTCTGTAGTTGGAATAGAAGTAACACCATCTTGATCAGCTAGCTTGAGATGTCGCCGTAAAGAACCTTCGGTGATAGACAGTGTGTGACCGTCAATAGTAGCATTTATCGTGACTTCTCCATTAGCTGCAGTAGAAGCCTCAGCAGACCTCCAAAATTGTTTGATAAAGGATACACACACCTTTGGCTTCTTAGTGAGTGCATAGCAAATGTGACTTCGAGTGATGAAGTCTATGATCTGATGAAACCCTGCACTTCCCGTAGATTTTTCCAGAAATGCTACCATGTTATGCTTGTCACAAAAATCCAAACTTGCCATGATTAAAGTTGTGAGGAATTGAGTGGGATATGATCGTGTATGTAAGTATGAGGGCTGGAGAAAGTTAATTGCAATTTAATAGAGAAAACAGAGAGATATTAGTTGACCAATATTAAGAAAGTTGAAGTTATCGTGAATA
>BQNB010034731.1:0-51391 GCA_026074375.1 Tanacetum coccineum
ATCTAATATTGTATATGCTTCGGGTTTAATCCCAAGCAAAACCCGAGCCCGGGTCCTAGTTAAATATCCCGCGCGTCATTTAACGCGACGGGGTATATAAACTCTTTTCTATTTAGAAAAGAGTAAGTTGTTAAGTTGTTCAAAATATCTAAAAAATATCTTTTCTCTTTTCTCTCTCAATTCTCTCTCCTCTTTCTCTCTCTAAACAACTCAATCTTTCTTTCTCCTTTCTAGTTCCGATTCGTGATCGATTGTATGAAGTGAAGTAGGGGATTTTACTTTAGTTTCAAGTTTGGTATATCGGGTTTACTTCACCATGTGATTACAGCAAATAGCTAACAGAATACGGGGATGGTAAGTTAGCAGAGAGTTTAAAAGTTGAGATGTGATCAGCAATTCTCACGGGATATTTGAAGCTACAGAACGTCAATGGTACTTCACAATCTAAGTAAAATCTTTCAAATTTCTTCAATGTCTTTCATAACTTTTCAAGATTGTTGCTTATGACATGAACTTCTCGAGTATATGGTCGTACACGTCAATGATGCTTCCGAGGGTTCAAAACCATCATGGGGGAAAACGTGTACTTTGATGTAATCAGGTCAACTTCCAGGGGGAAGTAGTTTATACTACTTTACTTAGTATGGTTTGTGTGAAGTATTCTGTAAGCGTGAGAAGATTTGTTGCTGATCACTTGCATGTTCTCCCGAACGGATATTCACCAAGACCAAATGTCATGATATAGTATAAAAGCAGTATTAGTTGGTGTGGTTGGCTGATTCTTCTATAAAATTCTACTATGCACTTTAAATGTCAATGTTAAAAGATCGTTTAAGCTACATCAAAGTTTCAGAATCTGCTCAAAATACGGATGTTGGTTTGGGGGGAAGCTGATTCAGAAACTTCGCTAAAAAAGAGTCTATGAAGGAAGCTTTTCATGAAATGCTACATGAATTGGGGGAAGTTAATCCAACTCATGCATACTACAATGATTCCAGAACAAGTAAAGACACAAAAGAGCCAAGCTAAAGTATAAGTATCAAGACCAGAAGACAAAGACGTCATCTTCAGCGTTGAAAGCGCTTTGGAAGACTTTATTTTGTTATATTTTGTAGTTGTTAGGAACATTGTAAGTAATTCTGTATGTCTAAATATTGAGGGAAGATTTTTAGCCTTAAAATATAAAGACTTATACGAAATTACATTAGTTTACTTATAGTCAGATACACAAGGGCTAGTTATGTCATTAGATGAAAGTTAGGCGTATCAAGCACTATATATACCCTCCTATACTTCCATAAGAGGGTAAGAATAATCATTTGTACATCTTCTAGTGTGTGTTTTCTTCTCCTTCTCTCTAAAAAACACACACTCTTCCTTTTTCTCTCTCTATATCTAATAGGAAAAAGATCCTCTCATAATGTTCTGCTTTATATGATTGTACATTTGATTATTTTAATCAAATGTACAATCAGATAAAGCAGAACATTACCTCTCATGTTCAAATGCACATGAGAGGATCCTTATCCTATCTAATAATATGGCTTACTTTCATTTCTATCCTCCCCGACCTCCGGATCGTTGTTATGGTTTGAATCTTTAATGTTAACACATAGCCACAAAATATGTTCGCAAGTTGGATCTTTCATTTGGCCAACTCAATAAGCTTTTTGAGATAGAATATATATTTTATTGATTTAAAAAAACACCCCATTGCCATATTCACATCTTCTTTTTATTCTATAAATCGCAGATACCTCCCATAGGTTTGCCATCTATATAATTTGTATAATATTTTTTCATAGTTTAAAAGAGTGATTTAGTTTTTGGGTTTATGGTAATCTCTCACCATTTAATCACAACGAAAATCGTGGGTTGTTTTTTTCATATCGAAGAAAGTATAGTGTTTATTTAGAATGAACAAGCAAAATTACCCGCAGGTTGCTGCGGGCGTTAATTTTTCGCGCGTTGTTGTGGGGCATTATTTTTTTTTTCTTTTTTTCGGTCTCATGTTTAGTAGTTTGTTTTTGTTCTTATATTAAATGACAATCGCGTGTTTTTTTTTTTTGCCCAGGCCGATAGAAAGTCGTAAATAGTTAAAAATGATAGTACGTCCCATAAATTTTGTTTTCTTATTTTTGGCCAAAGAAGAGGAGGGGGATTATAAAGTTTTTTTTTTGGCCCGATGAACAGTAACCGAACCCAGTGGGCCGGGTACTGTAGCTAAGCACTGTAGCAGGTGCGAAACTATGTCGTTTAACTTCTAATTTTTCGCGCGTTGTTGTGGGGCATTATTATTTTTTTCTTTTTTTCGGTCTTATGTTTAGTAGTTTGTTTTTGTTCTTATATTAAATGATAATCGCGTTTTTTTTTTTGCCGATGAACAGTAACCGAACCAATTGGGCCGGGTACTGTAGCTAAGCACTGTAGCAGGGGTAAAACTATGTCGTTTTACTTCTAAAATGTGTAATATATTAATGAATGTTGCAACGTTTTACAAAAAAAATTGTGTTAGGCCTACCTTGCTATGTTAGTGTATGTTGTTGAAAGCTTCCTTCACTTCCTTGTCATCGTCTTCGACCATGAGGATTTTCAGCTCTTCTAGGCTTGTGACTCTAGGTAGTGCAACATAGAGTTGTCGATGGCTTAACACAGGGGTCGACAAATAGAGACCGTTAATATTAAGTAATCGGCCTTGAGTTTTAGTGATGGTCTTTGTATCACATGTCCTTATAGGAAATTGTCTTCCTTTCATTATGAATGGCCATTTATATATGGTTGATGTGAGCGTAATTTTTGGTATTAAAACCGTGTCTCCTATATTTGATTTGGTGATGATTTTCGCTTGAATAACTAATTTTCCTAGATGTGTGATAATGAGGTGAGTTTCATTGCACAAACCGTGACACGGATTCACATTTCGTGAGGTTGCCTCGTCTGAATTTCTATATGTTTTGACATAGCGGTCGGATATTTTGTCTTGTAGATATGAATCCCTTATTATATATATACACATTAGGCGTCAAATCCACTGTCGTTTTGACAGTGGGCCACCTGCTACAGTAACGGGTTCTCATTTTAGGTCAGCCCGATTTTAGTTTTTTTTTTTTTTTCTAAATTATTTTATTATTATTTTTTTTAATTTGTATGCACAAAGTAGGAGTGAAAAAAAAATATTACAAAAGTTTCGATTTATTCAGATAAAAAAATACTCGCGGAAACATCTTCGATACCTAATAACTTTAAAATAATCGATATGGTCACAAATGTACAACCCATTATATTAAAAAAAACCATATAGCAAAAAAAAACACTTTAAACATGAGGCCCAACACATAAGCCATATAAAAAAAATGTATTACTAATATACACATTTGTCGACAAACTAGCCTAAAATTCGCATAAAATGTGGCCCAAAATCTGGCCCAAAGAATAAAAAAAAAACAACAAACTAGCCAAATTTCGCCTGAAATCTGGCCCTCAAAGTAAAAAATACAAAATACGTCCATCATACTTTTAACTATTTACGATTTTCTTACACAAAAAATTACCGTAAATAATTAACAAAAAAAACACGTCAAGTTTTTATTGTTCACAACTTTTTTACATTCATCGGCCCAAATAAAAAGATATCGAACCGTCCCAAAAAAAGAAAATATTCGGGAAAAAATTAACCCGTCCCAACGCAAAAAAAAATTCTGAATCGTACAAAAAAAGAAAATATCTAGGAAAAAATTAGCCAAAAAAAAACAACCCAAAAATATCCTAAAATCTGGCCCAAAGTAAAAAAAATACAAAACAGACCCTCACCTTTTAACTATTTACGATTTTCTTACACAAAAATTCCCGTAAAAAAATTTACAAAACCGTCCAAAAAAAAAGAAAAATTTAGCCCGTCCCAACGCAAATTTTTTTTCCCCGAATCATACAAAAAAGGAAAATATTAAAAATTAGCCCCGCCATAACGCATCGCAAAAAAAAAACCTCCAAAACGTAAAAAAAATTATTCGGGAAAAAATTAGCCCCGCCGCAACGCGCGGGTTCTTTTGCTTGTGTATATTATCACATGAAGAGGGTTAATATATTCAAGGCATGATTAATGAATTCAATCATTTATTGGTTAAGCAAATAAAAAGACTCAGTGAGTTGGTGAGAGTCGTAATTTAACATTATACTATTACACATTTTGGAAGTTAAACGACGTAGTTTTGGACTCATTTCACTGTTCATTTTAAGCACTGTAGCACTGTAGCTACAGTGCTGGGCCAAAAAAAAGCCCAAAAAATTTAGCCCAAAAATTTGGGCCGGCCCAATTAGTTTTTTTTTTTTTTTTAATTTGTCGGCACAAAATAGGGAGGAAAAAAATGTTATAAAAGTACCGACGCATTCAGATAAAAAAATACCCGCGGTAACATTTCCGAATTGACTTAAACAGTGTCATTTTACACCATGAGACCAAAAAAATAAATTCGCAAAAAAAACGAAAAATAAAAAAAACGACGTAGTTTTGGACTCATTTCACTGTTCATTTTAAGCACTGTAGCACTGTAGCTACAGTGCTGGGCCAAAAAAAGCCCAAAAAATTTAGCACAAAAATTTGGGCCGGCCCAATTAGTTTTTTTTTTTTTTAATTTTTTGGCACAAAATAGGGAGGAAAAAAATGTTATAGGAAAAAAATTGGTTAATAAAATGTACCGAACGCATTCAGATAAAAAAATACCCGCTGTAACATTTTCGAATTGACTTAAACAGTGTCATTTTACACCATGAGATTCGCAAAAAAAACGAAAAATAAAAAAATAAAATTTTAACGCGACCCAACAACGCGTAAGACCATAAAAAAAAACTACTAACACGCTGACTGAAAAAGTAAACCCGCACGTATTACAATATGATCCGACAGAAATTAAACTCGCACAAAAGTTAGGAAAAAAAAAAGAATTAATGACACGCAACAACACGCGAAAAATTAATACAGTGCTACAGTGCTGGGCCAAAAAGAAGCCCAAAAAATTTAGCCCAAAAATTTGGGCCGGCCCAATTGGTTTTTTTTTTTTAATTTGTCGGCACAAAATAGGGAGGAAAAAAATGTTATAAAAGTACCGACGCATTCAGATAAAAAAATACCCGCGGTAACATTTCCGAATTGACTTAAACAGGTTGCATTTTAACAACCTATGATACCAAAAAAATAAATTCGCCTAAAAAAATGAAAACTAAAAAAATAAAATTTTGAACCCGACCCAACAACGCGTAAGACCATATAAAAACCTACTAACCACGATACTGAATAAGTAAACCCGCACTATTAAAATCTAAGATCCGACAAAATAAACTCGAGGCAACAATTAAATTGAAAAAAAAAGAATTTATGACACGCAACAACGCGCGAAAAATTAACGCCTCGCAGTAACGTGCAGGAAAAAATAAACTTACACTATTAAACATAAAAAAACGCGCGAAAAAACAAATAAAAATAAATAAATAAATAAAAATAAAAAATTAACGTCCCGCAACAACGCGTGAAAAATTAACGCCCGCAGCAACGCGCGGGTAATCTTGCTTGTTTAACACTACTAAAAGTTGAAAAGGCTTGGTGGCTCTAGTATGATTAATATTATCATTTATTTCAAGTTAATACACATAAGTAATAGAAACGAATCATCATATTAAACCATTGTAACATAAAATACGTTTGAGTTGTCATACTATTAAGTTTATTGGCATACAATTCTTTAGCTTATGCCATTAATAGCTTATACCATTAATGCTCACATTAAAACATGAAACTCAATTTTTATAAATATATAGATAGATATATATAGATGTTACATAATTGTTGTTGGAAATGATAGTTAATACATGTATTATTGATAAAGTTGATAAGTGGGTAGTAATTATGTTGGGTGAAATTAAGAGTTTAACTATACAACATGGCTTAGCTTAGATCACACCCTTTGATAGACATGAACTATTTTATCCCAATATCTTGATTTATCGTGCATCATTATAATGGATCTTGAGGGTAACGATGGAAGAGAGCGGGGAGATGTTATTTTTATATTCATGCCATGTATTAAATATCAAAACATGTGGTGTTGTTTTTTCATTCAGTTGAGCCTAATGATTAAATTAATCGATTTGTTTATCTATTAGTAGTGTTTACGTTTTGAGTTATGCTAATAGCGGCCTCTGCTTTGATTACTTATAGTGTTTTGAACTTTGTTGCACGCATAAATATTCAGAATAGTTTAGAACGTCTGAATATACTTACTTCTCATTCTTCTGTAGAAACGATCGCCTATATATTTTTCTCTAATCATGACAATGACTAATTGCACGTGTGTCGATATCAAGTGGAAATAGCATTCAGGAAATGAGCATCTTTGATCTAATCTACCCGTTTAACTTTTTTATAGTATAAATTTGACCTGATAAACGATATTCGCATCAAATAGGTTGTAACTAGGTAGGTTGAAATAGCCACCTTTACCGCCTGCCGTAAGCCGCTTCAATTCTTTTTTGACATTCCTGATTTACTCATATGGCAGATAACCAGGTTACTTGGAGGCAAAATACCAAGCATCAAACCAATTATAAGTGTCATCTATGCTTTACCAAAGAAATATATCAAAGATTATAATTTTACAGACTTTGAAGAAACATGTTACGATTTTGATGTAGACATTGAGATTATATGGAAGCTTAGATGTAACGGTCGCTGGCATAACAATTTAGAACAACCCTCAATGCCACCTGAAGTTCGATAATTGTGTTGGTATCAATAAATATACCAGGTTTGCTCCCCTTTCATGTTTGTTTATTCAATTTAATTTTGTCTTACTGATGAGGTGTCATTTTATATATTTTTTGGGGCCATTTAACCCCCTAAATCATTCAAATATGCCCAAAATAAGTGTTTAATCGTTTCTTTTTGTGTTTTTAGCATTTGGATGGCATTTTGGAGGAAATACACATGACTTGGACACAACTTGGGAAGAAACAGACAAGATTTTAACTCTACATGAAATTTGATATCAAGAGGGCATACAGTGCATCGAGACGACGTCACAATTCTTTGTGACGGCATCATATAGCCCAAGAGACAACGTCAGAGATCCTTGTGATGGCGTCTGAAGTAGCCGACTTAAAGAAGCCCATAGAACATTTGGCGGGTTGACGGTGTCGCAATTAACAAGCGACGCCGTCGTGACTATTTTCCTATATATACAACCTTAGTTTTTAAGGTTTAAGTGTGGAATTCGTGGGTAATACTCAATGAATGAATTAGTGCATCATTGTAGACGTTTTTAGGGTTTTATAACCCTATTGTATTCATCATTACTCCATGTTTTATTAAAGTGAAGTTCTTTTATCCCTTTAGTCTTTCGATATGTCTATGTATTGTTTGACTAATTGTTCTTTGCTTTCAATTCACATGTTAGGCTAAATTTATTAGTGTTCTCTTATGATTGCATGAAACTTAGTTTGTGATTCCTTTTACTATTGCTTCTTGTTGGTGGTGTGCACTTTAGGCTCTAGAAAACTAGCTTCTTTGTTGATTATGAAGACGTTTAGGGAAACGCGATTGAGTAGAAAGGATAACTTCGCAATAGTCTTCATACTACATTGCCCTAATAAGGTTGATCACCTTTAAAGAGATTGAACGCGTGTAATATACTCTTAGGAGCCTTGTAATAGTCTTCATATTACCTTACTTGTGCGTTGTCGTAACAGAATATTATGTAGAAAGTGGGTTCGTGTAATTCGCTTGTGAATCAGGAAATACTTACACATTACACCACAATGAGAAGATGCTGTCCTAAAGGAGATAATCATATTCTTGGAATTTGTTTTATCTTTAACCTATCGATTTGATGATGAGGTTTAAATGAGTTTCCTTTTAAAGAAGACTCATAAGGACAATATTTGTATACATATTTATTGCACATCAAATGACATAAGTGTTTGCTCATACTCAAGTAATTAACTATGATTAAAACTTCCTCATTTACGAACTTTAAATATATAAAAATGATTAAATTGTCATACTTGTTTTCTTGGAAGGAAATATGACAAATTGGATTTTAAGAACTCTTTATTAATTGATTACCTTGCGAGGAGGATATGTAATCAATTAAGGTTTTATGAATCCAATATAATCTTTAGAAAATATACAAGAATGCTAGAGTCCAAGTTTGGATTAAAAGCACGCATCTAATGAGTATAATCTTAAGTTTAATTGTTAAATAAATCACTTGTTGGATTTGATTTTTAATTATAAATAAGATATATCATGAGTACATCTCAAAGCTAGTGGGAGTAAATTTGTTTTTACTTTTCTACAATAGATTATGTTATTGAACATAATTAGAAACAATTTATTTATCTAAGATTTTATCCCTTAGATTAGAATAAAGTTTCTTGTAAGTATTTAAGAAGATGAAACATGTAACCTTGGAATAATATGTTTAATACATATGTGGTGAACTAGTCCGAATACAATATGAAATGTCATTGAGTGAAACTCGAAGGATCAATCTCACTTGATGAGATTGAACACATGAATGGAAACCTTAAGTCCCACTAAAGGATTCATTATGTACATCATATTGTATGTGTGATGTGACAACATTGGAATCTAATTAAAAGATATTAGAAGGAACATTCTGATTAATGTTTATATTAAGAATTCATTCCTATAATTAATAATAAAGATACTATGAATATACATTGTGGTAATTATAGTAAGAACATTATGATCAACAAACCTTGTATTTGTGTGATATCCAAACATTATTAAAGAAGTTTTCAGAATTTACGGTAGGTTAGCATAGTGTTGTTTGTATACACTAGTGCTGGTTTTAATTGAGATGATACTCAATATTTGTAGAAGCAAGTTTTCATCTTACATGCTAACATTGCTGGCTACATATGCTTGGTTCAATAAGCATAGTTTCATAATACTATATTAAAATAATTAGATGCTTTACAGTTTGGAAAACTGTTGAGATGACTATCTTATGGAAATAATGTGACTAGACTCATATAATTAATGCTTATAAGTGAGTAACACGTTCAAAATAACAATCATCATAATTATTCAAAGTACTTTACTATTCATGAATTTTTGAAATAAGTATTCTCAAAGTCCCATAAGATCATGACCTAGTTGATATGTTCATGAAACTTATGCCTTACCACTAATTGTGATTATTGTGGATAAGACATTTAACTAGCATCATCATGCACTGATCTTAATTGGTATTTGGATAATGGAACTGTAAGCGGTTGTATTAAACAATGAATTGACATACATGGTATGATCATTTTCATTTATACTAATGTGTTCTATATTTGCATGTTTAAATCCTTGAAAAAATTTGAAATAAGTATTCTCAAAGTCCCACAAGATCATGACCTAGTTGATATGTTCATGGAACCTATGCCTTACCACTAATTGTGATTGTTATGGATAAGACATTAGTACTTAACTAGGATCATCATGCACTGATCTTATTTGGTATTTGGATAATGGAACTGTAAGCAGTTGTATTAAACAATGAATTGACATACATGGTATGATCATTTTCATTTATACTAATGTGTTCTATATTTGCATGTTTAAATCCTTGAAAAAATTTGTTTATTCTAAACTATGTCCATTGTCAGTTAACAATATGGGAATATTGTTGAGATAAGACAAATGTGAGTGTTTGGTTGTATTCTAGAGAATATGTAAAGATGATTCTGCCAACTTCACATGTTATTCAATGAGGTTGAATATTGGATACCCCACCAGTGTTAATGACTTTATGGATCGGCGTTATTGGGTGCATTACACACATGGTGAAAGTTATGTTTATCCTTAGACTTGAGATGCAAGCAGGTTTTGCATGTATGGATAGCATTTCTTGATAATAAGCCTACCACTAGTCTGTCAAAAGGTAGTTATAAGGGCTATTTTTAGAAGTGTTTTGAAGTATATGACGGACACTTGTAGTCAAAATAGAATTTGTTCCTCCACGCGTTTGGGAGTTAGATACTTACTGGGCCCCTCGTTGGGTTGATCAGATATTTGCTTGGACAAGCCCAAAGTGTAGTTAAGATGATTCTTTTTACATTTGGTGATCTGAATCAATACAGATGCGAGAAACAGAATCGTTAAATTATGGAATGACTATTGATCCTTATCCATATATAACATTGTATCTGATACAAAAAGATAGGATTATCTGAAACCATTAAAGGATGAGTTGTTTACCGAAACTATATACTCAGGTATTTCTAGGAGTATTGATGACGTTGCTAGACTATTCATCAATGTTAGTATGTTATATTCTATGACCATGACATTTGCAAGTGGAGCTGTTGGTTTGTGCTCATGTCATACGAATATTTATACGCCTAGGAATACGTGAGCCTACGGGGTCACACACGTTATACATTTAGGTATCATTCTATTAATGTTAATAATAATATAATTGTATATTTATTATTCATATTAATATATGATTTGACGAATGAACACTAACGGTCGTTAATTATTTAATTAATTGTAACTAACTAATAAGGCTTTTTAATTAATGGGCAATTAAATGTAATTAACCATAAATAATTAGAAAAGTCAAAAAGTCAACCCAAAGGGTGTTTGGATTGTGTTCGACTAGTTATAGACCTAAGGGGGTGTTGGGTTAGGCTTTGAGCTATCTTTTCCTACAAGGAATGTAATTTAGGTAAACCCTAAATCCATCTCTATATAAGGAGGATCCTAGAGATCATTATGGATATCCCTTGCTCTCATCTCCTTGGTTCGATCGCAGATACACACAACCTTAGGGTTTTTGTGTTTTGATTTCCTGGTGTTTACGTGTTCATTGGTCAAGAACTAGCATCCGGTGATACTGCTTGACGTGTAGTGTATGAACCGCGTGGAGGTTACTTAATTTAGTAACTTGAAGGGTTTTCGGTTTTAGCATGTATAACACACATGTGTGTACCCGAAGAAGTCTCCGGTTCTTCGCGTAGCTTAGTTGCTATTCGGTATGTTTTCTGTTTATTGTTTATGTTAATTATAAGTGCTATATGAATTAGATCCGCTGCGTAGCTCGTTTAATATTCATGTAATATTAGGTTATTTAGATAACGATTTTCAACATTGTTGAGTCGACATTGCAGAAGTAATGTGAAATGATATACTAGAATCGTTTTAGTGATTAGTGATTAGGAGTTGTCTTTTATTGTTGTTTAAAGAGCGTGAATCCCAAAGAAGAAAGGAAAGCAAGAATCAAACACTAAAACCAAGAAAATAAAAGTTTTATTTCATGGGATTTTACAAAGTGTTGAAACTTGAATACATATTTCACAATATTATGTTTTGTAATGTTTCGCATGATTATGTAATGTAATGTTTCGCACACTTGTTACAAAATGGACAGAGTGATGTTTCGCAGGAATGTAGTATTTCGCATGAATGTTACAACCTGTTTAACATAAATTGCACGACATAAATCGCACAATACATAAATCGCATGAACATATTTTGCAGGATTGTTACAAAATGGACAGAGTCTTGTTTCACACGATTGTAATATTTTGCATGAATATGTAACAACCTATTATACCATAAATCGCACGATTCAAGTGTTGCTTATTTCGCACGCTTCAACCTTACTGATTTTACACGATCAACAAGTCAAAAACCCAGAATTTGATGACCCAAATAAGCTGTTTAAACCCAAAATAAGCTCAAGATAAGCTCGAGAATAAGGAAAGTTCAAAAAGTTTTGCAAAAACAAGTTATTTGATCAAAATAAGAAAAAACTTGCGGTTTATGAAACAAAATAAGCTCGAATAAGCTATAGATAAGCAACCACAAATCACCAACCACTCCTTGGCTCTTGATACCATATGATAGACTATATCAAACACATCACATACACACGAAATGCTAGAAATCTTAGAGAGAGAAAGATGAGACTAGAGAGAGAAAGAAAAGAAATAAAGGTGGAAGATTACTATGAGAGAAAATATAACCAACACCCTCCTAACAAGCTAGGAGGGTAGTATTTATACCCTAAGATGGTATTTGTCACTTGGGCTTTTCTTGGGCCGATTCTAACACAAATAGGCTTTAAGCCCGTAACTTAGGCCCAGTTAGATTAAACTAATTCCTGTAAACTATGTTTTTTCTATACAAGGCTGGGGAATATATAATGACCATCACTTTAATAAAAACGAATCTAACAGTTTCACCTATGTTGCGGATTTTGTGGTCTTAGAGGACATAGGAGAATTTATTGAACAAGGTTTGTCGGATGTGGTACTTGGAATGCCTTTTAGAACTGTTACTCAATTTGAATTTGATTGTGTTAAGGGTTTAATCTCATTAACTAGAATATTTGATACTTACATCTTTCAAATGCCCCACGCAATACCTAGGTTTAGGAACTTGTCATGGGATAAGATTCCACCAATACTAGTACTTAGCCACTGAGACTTAATGAGCGAACTTAAGTATTCCTATGAAAAGAACAAGTTAATGTACAAAAACTGCTTAAACTTAGGTCTCGATCACCAAGTAGATGATGATATGAAGGAATGGATCGTACATGGACATGTGAGCATCCATGAATTCACGTAAGGCGTGCGACTCCGTGTCTAGCTACAAGATTCGTTATATAAACAAAAGCGCTTATTTGAAGGCAACCCAATCTATTATTTCTTGCATTTTAAGTGTGTCGTGTGTTTTATTCTTTATTGTTTGTTTCTATATGTTTGAATTATATGAAATCATGCTTTGTTTTATTTTTAACCTCATCTTAATTATAATCAAAGGTATCAAATAAGCGTAGGAAAAAATATTCGGTTTTTGAAAACCATTTCAAACATGTAAAATAAATAGTTTAGATTAATTCGCGTCTTTTATGTCTTGTGTGTTTTGTTGTGAGTCATATGATTGTACTAATCGTTTTTGTGGTTTATGCAGTAAATTTTTACAGGAAATAATTAATAGGATATTTGTACATAATTTTTTTCCAAGAAACGAAGAACAATTAATTTACAGTGTATGGAGACGGCGTCAGGAATTCTTCCTGATGGTGTCGCCAACCCAGCTACAGTAAATTTCGTATTTTTTGGATTTTTGAAAAATTAATTTTGTGTAATTTCCAGAATTTTTAATTTTCCTAATCTTTGCAGAAAACTACGATTACATTAGTACATTCATCCTATCTTTATTGCTTTCGTAGTGTCTAAACCTAATAAACGAAGGTTGTATATTATTATCTCGTAGAACTTTACACGTGGTGTAGTTGTTTCTTGTCTTTGATTTGCAGGTTATATTTGATGAGGAGAAGCCCGGAAGTTCTTAGGATTTTCACGTGGATGATTCTTGGATGACGATTTAGCCAGTTTATCTTGTTTCTTCTCCAATATTAAGCAAAACCAGGGGAGTACTAGTTTCTTTTGCTTTGTCTTATCTTCCATTTATTCGTTTTTCGATTACTTGTAGAACATCAGGGACAATGTTCAAAATAAGTGTAGGGGGAAATAAAGCCTTAGAAACTATTCCTTCAATTGCATTTGCTTTGTCCTCAAAAAGATGAGTAGTATACTGAAACGTAGCGTAGACGGTAATTTTGACCCAAATTTATTTTTTTATTGCACATACCGATAAAAACTTAGTATTGATAGCGTCCCATTGGATAGGAGTTATATTACTAGCACAAAAATCTTACCACTCAAAAATTCCACCTCAAAATTATGAGTTTCTCCTTTAGATCTTTAGGAATTAAAAAACATCCATATTTGGTGCTTTGATAATTTTAACCTTTAGCTTGCTCGAGTTAAGGATTTGAGCAATCATGTATGTCTCGTTCATGGATTTGGGCGAGCATGTGTGGTTTTATTGCTTTTTCTGGAGCATTGGTATCGGTTAAAATTATGAGAGTGTATCGGTAGTATACTAAATTCTAGAACTTGTTTTAGTGATGCATCCCGAGATCGCTAGTGAGATTGTATTCGTGTGATTAAGATTTTCTAAGTAATAAGAGGCATTAGGATGAACCCTTGTTTTTTAGCCTGTATTTTGTATAGTTATGATGGTCACCTCGATCATGTAACTACCCCCACACCCTTGCTTCGCACTCATTTTTAGTGCATGATACCCCTAGTACAACCCTCTGAGCCTATCTTTTTCGCGGTTCTCGTAATTTTTTGGTGGATTCTGGATTATTAATAAAGAGCATTGTTTACACCCCACTAAATGTTACACCCAAATCGCCTTAGCCTTCCTTGTATGTACTCATTTTTAGTACATTATTGTTATCACATTTGTTAAACCCTAGTTAATTGTTTTCTTGAGTACATGGTTGCTAAGTCGAGTATATTTTTAGTGTATATAGTTTTGAGATGATTGGGATTCATGGTAGTTTTTATTTTATGGAGAAATAGGGAAGAAGTTAAATTATTACCCTCGTGTGTTCTTAATAAACTCCATGTTTGTTGATCCTTCCAATTCGGGTTATTAGTTAGTATTATGTTATTGAGTATTAAAAACCCAAGTGTAGGGGTGTATCTATAAACCCCAAGTCATGTGTTATTTATGTTCAAGCAAATGGCTGGGCAAAAGTGTACCAAAAAAGAGACAAAGAAAAGAAAATCCAAAAAAATATAGAAAAAAGTGAAAAAATGTATGGGCTGTCATTTTGTTTATGTTTATGTTAAAATAGTGTCAATAAAAGAAACAGAAAGAGTTTGATGTAGAGTTTGTATATCTTTGTCCTAGTGTGGTCGAGTGTTAGCTTAACAACGCCTTATACATGTATTCTTGTACAACCCCGTATTTAAGGTCACTACTACTTCTAATCTCATATTTATTTTATAAATTTTGAAGAAATTACTTTTATATTTTAGTCGATTTTTATTAGAATCGTCAATTTTAAAACTTTCGCGAATCGTATATTTGGAATTTAAGCGTTATCGATCGAGAAATCAACGAATGCCTATTTTAAGCCTTGCGAGCTTAATTATTTTATTGTTATTATTTTTCATCTCTTATTCGTGTTTGGCCGAAACCGAGACAAAAATTGTGTTTTCGTAAAAATTAACGAGTTAAATTAGTTATCGGGCCCGAGATTTAAACAATGCAAAATATCTAATAAAAGTGGGCCGAAGCCCTCCTCTCTTCCTTCCCTTGCTCGGCAGCCCAACACAAACACACCCTCACAATTTTTTTTATACAACCCAAGCCCACTTTATAAGCCGCCTCTTTATTTTATATAACCCGAAACATATACACACACAACACAACACAAAGTTCAAAATTAAAAACCATCCGTATTCTTCTCTTCTTTTTCTTCTGTGCGACGACTCCCAAAGAAAAACCACCACCATCATCTTTAAATCTTCATCAAATCCCTCTTTTATTATCCCAAAACACATATAAACTAAACCTTAATCATCTCCCAACAATAAAAACCACCATGCATGCAATTTGAGTTTTTGATTTTGTAAGATTTTTAGTTTTTAAGGTTTTGATTTGATTGAAGGCTACAAGAGTTATAAGGGATAGATTAGAAGCAATTATAAACAAGATTTAAGGTTGGAAAAGTTAGGGTTTGATATATAGTGGTGTTTGTTTCCGTCCCTAAGAACACAACCCACATAGGGTTTGTGTTTGATCATCTCTTTTTCTACTACATTGAGTTGTAAGTGACTCTTTTAAACTTCTATGTATTGGGTTAATCACTTCTTGAGTGCATGTGTTTGATTTTTAGTTTACCAGGGCGACGTACATCGGCGTGATCTTTTGTGACCAGTACATGTTTTGTGTGTTCTTACTCATCTCTTTCGTATGTTTGGATTTTAATTTGTAGTCTTACCTGCAATGAATGTTTTTAGAACTGACTAGAAATTTTTACCTGTCCGGCGCATGGATATTGACTACGCGGAGTCACATAATAATTTATCCACCCGGGAGCACCATCCGAAGTAGACATCGACAGACATGTCGCTTTTAGCTTGTCAACGGGGTCCCTCGACTGTCCTGTAAGACTGGTCGGTATCGGCTGTCCTAGGAAGACGAGTCCGGTATCGGTTATCCCGAAGACGAATCAGCATTAGCTGTCCCGGAAGACCACCGAAACGTAAAGTGATGCACCTTTTTAAATCATCCTGTCATTACCCGGGAATGTAGCCTTTCGTTGAAGGCTCTTCCCTAGTTAATGAGACTTAGGGGAATTCAAGTGGATATTGAGTACACGGAGCCACATTTTGTTTATCCAGCGACCGTCCCGTGACAGATACTCGGGTCGCAAAGGACAGATCACTTTTCTTAATAGGCATTGACTACCCAATTCTCCGAGGTGGCACCGTCCGGAGGAGTCACATATATTTTTGCCTGAGAACATATAACCTTCCGGTGAATAGACATTAACTACACGGAGCGACTTTATAATTTGTCTATAGTTTCACATGTCGCACACATGGTGCTTATCATCCTTATTTTTCTTACTTTGGCATCCACCAAATAATTGTTTCATAAAATTAGTCCTGCAACATAAAACATGAAAGCTTTCGCTTATTCCCGTTATATGACAAATACAATATATTACATGCATCAATATCGCATCAAATCGCGACAAATTATGACACTACTCATGGAAGTATCCTACCGTCATACTCCCCCCAGTTCGGCGGTGCTATATCTTATTAGTATCGCTGAACTTATAAAAATAAACAAATCATTTACGCACACTTTAAATTTTAAAAAATAACACGAACTTGCATTAAAATCGGTCTACCCAACTTGCTTTATTATATAAATATTATACAATATGATTTTCCGATGAACCATATTCAAAGTTGGTTTTGAGATGTCGTGCCTACATATGGAGGCAAATACTATTCCTACTTTTTGAATGTTTAAGTAATCGTTCTCTGTATTTGTGCCCATCACGGCGTTAAATGAAGGTGTTGACCAACGCAGTGAGGAAATATTTTAGAATTCTACAAAGGTCGAATAAGCATGGAAGTCTGATGCATTGATGACCGGAGGTCACACAAGCAACGACAAGGAGGAAACCACAAAATACTCAGATCCTTTAGCACCGCTGAGGGTGGTGGTTCTTCGAAATCCGGAGAAAGCAAAAAACAATCGGAGCTCGCGACCGGTGGTGTCGAGGAACTAAAAATATTTGACCCAAAGCATATGTAACTTTTCGTTCCGAGGTTGAATGGTTGAAGTTTTGTGTCACCGTCTGAGGTGGTAGCGAGCAAACAGACCAGGAGCGCTTATTTTAATCTGAATCACTAACATGCGTGTGTCTCAAGTCGTTGGGTGTTTATTTGGTACTTTATAACTACATCATAAATTTTGTTCATCTGGAATTCCATAGCTTGGTTATAATAACGGCGAAGAGAGTCGTGTAAATGGAGCAAGATGATGAAGCTTAATAACGGGGTAAAAGGTAGGTCAGTGGCCGAAGGTTACTGATTGGATTACCGAAAGGCATACCCATTCTTGGTTGTACCCGCTACGCCACTTTTGAGTTATACGCAGTTTGGTTGGTCGATAGATTAACCAATAAAAATTTAGCCATAAAGATACTTGTAAATCGCTCGTTATTTCAAAAACAAAGAATGTTATTGATCAGATTAAGGTCTCCGTTTTTTGTCTTTTAGAAATTTCCGGACAACCATTGCCGGCTCAACTGGAAGGAATGGAAACTGAGGGTAGAAATTTAATTAATTCATATAACAAATCAATGTCCGGGGTCTAACCTAACCAGGGAGTGCAAGTCTGAGTAAAGATGGCGCGATCAATACGTCGATGACAATGTGGAAAACCGGTAACTGTAGAGATATGACAAACGACGGTGCTTTAGTATCATGACCGTTCAATATCACACAATCACGCACATCGTACAATCTAATCAATATTATCATCAAATATCAACTGCATTTCACATTTAATAACATCTAATATTCATTCCACAATCACGTGAACCACGACCTACGACGCCAAACTATCTAATCATGACCGTTAAATACCACACAATTACTCATAGGAATCAATATTAGGATCTATGTTCAAAAAAAAAATTAGGATCATATATGAACCACATTTCACATAACCCATTAAACCAATATCAAAAACAACACAAAATGTCAAAACAACCGCGATACTAATTCCCCACAACTGCTCACCTCAAGCGGAGCAACCTTGTCATCCTTCCCAGCGCCCACACCCCAAACCGGAGACGAAGCAGTAATGGCATAATAATCCTCGTCATCCACATCCACCCACGACTTGACAGTCAAAGGTGCCGGAGCCCAAAAAACATGCTTCTTATCCACTTTATCCTCCTTGTTTTCCCCTTTTCCGACACACCCTCGGATGACTTCTTCTTTTTTAAGTCCCAAGTGTAGCAAACACATTTGTACTGTTAATCGATATCCGGTCATCGTTCTTAACTCCTCCTCCTGTCATTTTTCTTCATAACTTTTGTAAAAATAATTCGGGTTTTTAGTACAAATCAACAAAAGTTAGTGAAGATAGAAATGATAACGAAATTGATCTACAAATCATACAACTTGTTATCTCTAGTATTAGATGTTAAAAGCTTCTGACCCGACAAATACCTCGATGATCTTGTACAAAGGCAAGATACTTTAAAGATAAAAGATTGCCGTCAATTTGTACCAACTACACATAATTAAAGTGATCCAAATTTAAGAGTCTTTTGGTAGTATAGTCGCTAAATGATCAAAAGCCGAACTCTCATTTCAGTAATTAATTTACTTAAATGTTTGCAATAAGGAACTCCAAAGCAAATTATAAATGTCATAAAATTGCAATGTTGTAAGGAAAATGGGTCTACTTTCAAAGACAATGGATTAAACATCAAGGAACAAAAATCATGACTATTCACAACTATATTAAGATAGGCTTTTATGCATACTACGTTTTAAGAAAAGAATTCCATCTAAAACCATAAAAGACTAACCCCAAATGAAGCTATATTTTTCCCTTCTTGCGATGGAAAAGCCTTATTATGCGTCGCAACACTAATTCTCATTCTTTCATAGAATGTGAAGCAACTCTACAAATCCTTGCTAATATTCTAATAAAGTTGTCGTTAAAAAAAAATCTACAAATCCATAACCAAAGCCCAATTGATTGGTTAAGAATTATAGTACCCTTTTGAAAGCACCTGCACATACAATACGTGTCAAGCATCAAGAATAGACAGAATTTATGCAATAAACTATTCTATGTTTGACAAAAAGTAACTTAAAAAAGGTTCCATGATCTGCAAAGTTGCGTTTAGCTCCTTGTTTTAAAAATTCTTCACACTCCCTACTCAAAGATTGCACAAAATAACAATTTTAGGAAAGTGCCTTATTTTAAAACTAGTTTTAATTCCCGTGCACGCACAGGTTTGTACACTATGTTTTTTTTAAATATATATAATTTTTATTTTTTCTGTTTTATAAGTTATGAAAGTTTAAAGGGTTATTTGTTTTTTTTAAATTATAATAAAATTTGTAAATTTATAAATTTACACTTAACTCTATATAATTTATTTAAAATTAAACGACTAAAATTTTATTAATGAGTGTGAAGATGGAACGGGGTGATTAAGAGACAAATCCAACCAATCACGAAGCTGTGGAAAAGGATTGACCAAATCAAAAACGTATTCCATCCCTACACCTCCTCTTAAAAGAGATATGGGCCATGACCTGAAGCTGTCCATGACATAAATAAACATTGATTCGTTTATATTTTTTATTATATGACTCTTAAGAAGTCATATGTTGACAGCTATGCAACCCGACCTGGTCTATTTTGACCCGTCTTAAAAATCTAGTGAAGTTGCCCAAACCTATTTTTTTCTGGCTACCCATCCACCCATATTGCCATCTATAAAAATATTTGGTCATGAAAATCTACTTAATCGCTTCAATATAATCCTTTCATAATACAAAATATACATAATTTTGATGTACCACTATCAAAGGTGGAATATTATAAGGAACTGATAACATTAACTTTTCTTCCACATCAACATGAAACTATCCTACATACAGTTATGCATCAAAATACGATCTTTCTTAAGGTATTTCGGCTTACCTGGTTTCCAATGTGAGCATAACGTAAGGATCGATACTCCTCACATCTCAGATATCAAGGTCACTCCGTTCGACTACGTTGACCTTTATAAAACTAACAAATTCTACCATACCTGCATATATCGAGGATCAAACAAATAAGTTTTATGATGCAAACTGTGATAGTATATAAGAATACTATATATTAATAGGCAATCCCAATCCCCATGAATCCCTTATGAGGTTTCGGTCCATGAATGACTAAAAAAAATTAGAACACCAATTAAACCCTAAATCAAACCCTTAATTTTTCCCCAAACTGAAAAAAAGTAAAACAAAAGTAAAAAACCCTTTTAGAATATAAACCAAAGATTAGTTAAGCTATAAAGACTAAAAGTTTGAAAAACACACTTACATAACCTATTGAAATCACAATTTTGTATGAGCAAACGAAAACACCTATCCTCTGTCATTCTTTTGATTGATTTGTTTTTTTTACACTATTAAACATTCTTGATCTGTCGAGTTTTCACAAACGCGATTGTTACTTGATGACTTTGATTTTGTTTTGGTAAAATTAGGGTTTCTTGGTCGACTTTTTTTTAATCGATGTAATCAAATTAAAGAGATCTGGAAGGGATAGGATTTTTAAAATATATATACAATTTACTGTATTTAAGTATGGTTTTGTTTTTAAAATTTTTTGTTTTAACCCTTAAAGATTATGTAGATTAGTCCCGTTTTTTCCAAGTTTTTATCTTTTATAATTTTGACACATATACTTTTGTACTCAAATTTGAAGAAAAAAAACGAATTTTATAATTTGATAAGCATAAATTTTTTAGAAATAGTTAATTTTTTTACTCTAAATATTTTTAAAAAAAATAACAATAAAAAAAATTCATTATTTCTAATAAAGTATGATTTGATTTAAAGTCCCACTTTAGGTTTTGCTTTACTAGATAAAAGATACAGAAAAATGTTTGTTACGTTTCTACTATAATTTATTTGTTGCAAATGGTTGGCAAACTGCTATCGCTGCAAAGTACGTCTCAAAAATAATACCGATGCAATTTAATATTGTTTGGGAATGTATCCTTGCAAATTAATATCGTTTGGAAATGAATCCGTGTCAAATCCTGTTTTGTTCTAATCTCCTTGACAAAAGGTTACAATAACTATTCGTAGTATCTTCTTTGCAAAACAGTTGCAATTATATTTTGGTCGTTGCAAATCCGTTGCAACCGAAATTTGCATGGAGCCTTTTTGCAACGGTAGAAATTGGTTGCAAATGACCTATGCAACAAACTTGCAACGGAGTTCTACCATTGCATTGTAGTGCAAAGGCGATGGATATGAATATTTTATTTAGTATGATAGTACACATTCATCATTGCATTGATGACCGATAATATAAGTAATTCTCCTACCTTTATGAGTTTGGTCTTGTAACTCCCGATATTATACCATATTATACGTAATATCATTGATGTTGAGGTTCCTATAAACAGAGGTACTTAATGTGATGTAAGACAAACAATAACAAGTTTTATCTTTCCCTTTTACATTCTTACATTCCTTTGCTTATTATTCGTATTGTGCTACTAGGCCCGTTGATAACACACTACGATAGTTGATGCCAACCCATTGACAAAGTCCCCATGTGCCACTCGAGCAACCGACACTCGCTTTGTTCTCACCCCGTCCATTGTCTGAGGCGTAACATCAGCTATCTCTACCATTAATTTTATAGTATTATTACCAACTGTACACTACAACAAAAGAAAGACTTCGGGTCGACATACTCGACCCAAAAAAACAAAAGCAATCGACCCTAGGGTCTAAGGGTCGACTTAGTCGACCCAAAAACGGTGACACAAAATTGACGACCCAAAACAAATGTGGGTCGACACATTCCTTTGGTATGACTTGGGTCGACATATGGGTGCCGACCACTTTTTCAAATGGACACTATAGACTCAATTTTGGGTCGACAAGGCTTAAAAGCTTTGGGTCGACAATGTCGACCCTAAGTTTTTTATTTAATAAATGTTTTTTATAAAATATATAACTTTTAAAAAAAAATATAAATTGGTTCGTTTCGGCCGGGTCGGTCCGGTTTCTCGTTTCGTATACAATTATTGTATAAAATGATTTTTTATAAAATATATAAAACTTTTTTATAAAATATATAACTTTTAAAAAAATATATAAATTGGGTTTCGATACGCCGGGTTCGTCGGTTCCCCTTATCTCGTATATAATTAATATATAAAATGATTTTTTATAAAATATAATAAATTTTTTATAAATAAATAACTTTTAATTAAAAAATATAAATTGGGGTTCTTTCTGGCCGGTTGGTCTCGGTTCCTCTATTTCGTATACAATTATTGTATAAAATGATTTTTTATAAAATATATAAAACTTTTTTATAAAATATATAACTTTAAAAAAAAATATAAATCTGGTTCCGTTTCGGCCGGTCGTCCGGTTCCCCTTTTCGTATAATAATTAGTATATAAAAAATTTTTTAAATAAAATATATAAAACTTTTTTTAATAAAAATATAATAACTTTTTAAAAAATAATATAATATTTTTAATTGTTTTAAATATTTATATATAATTTTTATAATGCATTTTATATATGTTAAAACATTTTTGAAACATGTTTTATATTTTGGGGTCGACATTGGTCATACCCACCCCAAACTTGTTTTAGTTATAGATATTTTTTTTTTCGATATGGCGGATCCATGAAAATATTGGCACCATTTTAGGGTCACATTTTTCTTAAGGTTTTGGGTCGACATTGTCGACCCTAAACTTTAATAAAGTTAAAATCTTGAAAAAACTAATTTCATATATAATTATTTCATATATAATTAATTTTTATAACTTAGGGTCTACATTTTCGACCCTAAATGTCAGACTCCAAAACTGATTTGTTGACAAGCCACATTTTGTCTGAAAAAAGAGGGTCCCCAAGCCAAATTAGGAGACGACATATGTCGACCCTAATTTTTTGCCGACCCCGCACACCTCCATTTTGTTTAGTGGAAGTAGCCAATCTGGATGCATAATTAAGGATGCCAAGTCCCATTCACAAGCCACAAGTATAACATCGCCATCTTCATCCGTGTACTTTATATGAAGTCTTGTGTTTTGTAACAAAAACCTTCTAGCCACTTGTTGTTTCAGTTCCAACAGCCCTGAAGAAAACGGAAATTGAAACTTACAATAACATCTTAAATGTTGCTCTTCACAGTCACGCATCCTTATATTCCTGTTAAACTTTGGCCACATCTTTCTCTGGGAATACAGGAAACAATATCAGAACGTGCTTAGTGGAGGCTGGAAAAGGGTAATCAAGGTCTCCCATTGAGTTCATCAGAATTTCCTTTTGATGAGTTGTTGAAAATCATTGAGCAAAAGCGCTAAGCTTGCCAACAAATCCACACCTTGCTTGCAAAGCCATGATGATATACTTTGAACACCTCCATCGCTTGAAAAACCTTCACCAGTATCAACGAACGACGATATCGCCTAAGATGCTTATACATATTATGACGTGGCTTTGGCCAACTGGGAGTATCTAGCTTACGGCAGATGCGCTTCATTATAGAGCGGCTAGCTATACAATAAAAACACCAACTCTGCACCTCTCTTTATTTATCTGCAAAAGATTTTACCAACTCTCTCAAATAGTACTTGCGTTTTAGGATTTTAGAATCATAAAATAAGGAGTTTTATACTAGGCAAAAAACATAAAAAAATTGAGCGTGTATAAAGTAAGTTTGATACAAAAAATGAAAGTGAAGTAAACTAACAATATTTAAAGCAGGCTATGTGTTCAAACCTAAGGTGGGTGGACCGACAAAACATGGGATAAAACGTGTAGTGACAAATTAAATTTAGAATTCACAAAGTTACAAATCTCCTGTGAAATT
This sequence comes from Tanacetum coccineum, assembly GCA_026074375.1. NCBI lineage: Eukaryota > Viridiplantae > Streptophyta > Magnoliopsida > Asterales > Asteraceae > Tanacetum > Tanacetum coccineum. The sequence goes on from BQNB010034731.1 coordinate 24,071, forward strand.
CATATATAAGCACCTCTGTCCACCTTTTTTCCCACAAACTTGTAAATATATTTAAACACTTGCAACAAGTAAAGATCATTATATTTTCGTGTTTGGACTTTGTAAAATCATTCATTATTTCAAATATCTAGCGAAGATCTTTATATTTGTTGTAATTTTAAATTAGGAGCTTACCGCCAAGTCTCTTGGAAGCTTCCCCTATCGGCTTTTCAAAATTCTGTTGGATGGCCTCCATTGTTACAGAACAAGCAAAAGAACCCGCGCGTTGCGGCGGGGCTAATTTTTTCCCGAATAATTTTTTTTTTACGTTTCGGGGTTTTTTTTTTTGGCGATGCGTTATGGCGGGGCTAATTTTTAATATTTTATTTTTTTGTATGATTCGGGGGAAAAAATTTGCGTTGGGACGGGCTAATTTTTTCCCGAATATTTTCTTTTTTTGGGACGGTTTAGAAAAATTTTTTTACGGAATTTTTGGATAAGAAATCGTAAATAGTTAAAAGGTGAGGGGTCCGTTTTTTATATTTTTTTAACTTTGGGCCAGATTTTAGGCTATTTATCTTGAGGTTTTTTTTTTGGCTTAATTTTTCCCCGGATATGTTCCTTTTTTTATATGATTCATAAAATTTATTTTGCGTTAGGAACGTTATAATTTGTTTTCCCGAATAGTATATCTTTTTTTGGACGGTATCGATATCTTTTTTTTGAGCCTGATGATGTAAAAAAGTTGTGAAACAATAAAAAACTTTGACGTGTTTTTTTTTTTGTTAATTTTTTTAACGGGCGTATTTTTTGTGGGTAAAGAAGAATCGTAAATAGTTAAAAGTTAGATACCAATTTGTATTTTTTGTTTACTTGGTCCTATTTCAGCTAATTTTGGTTAGTTTTTTTTTACTTTGGGCCAGATTTTGGCCACATTTTATGCGAATTTTAGGCTAGTTTTGTCGGACAAATGTAGTATAGTAGTAAATAATTTTTTTTATAATGCCTAATGTTTGGGCCTTCAATGTTTAGATTTTATTTTTTTTTGCTATTATGGTTTATTTTTTTAATATAATTGTTTGTACGTTTGTGACCCTATCAAATATTTGTAAAGTATTATTATCGAAGATGTTTCGGGTATTTTTTTTATCTGAAAAAATCGAGAACTCTGTAATATTTTTTCCTCCTATCTTTGTTCCATACAAATTTAAAAAAAATAATTAAAAAAAAACCAAAATCGGGCTGGCCCAAAATGGGAGCCCGTTAGTGTAGCAAAGTGGCCCACTGTCAAAACGACAGTGGATTTGCTCACACATGTTGATAATAAGCACAAAGTGTTTTTATATTAAAATTTATCCTCTAACGCGATTGCATTAGATTCACCGTACTTGCTTGTTCTCATTACCGGAACGTCTCAAAGCAGACAACACGGTAAGAGTGAATCAGATAGTTACTATCTTTCTGAATTGAATTCGTCAAATCATATACTGGCCAAAGATTGATATATCAATTGACACAAGTTTTGAATTCATTTTAGAATCTCGCAAGTCACCTACCGTTAGAGCTGTTTGATGTTGACTCTAGAATTTTCCATTCATCACTGTGAATACTAAAGAGTAACACTGCTGAGATTTTCTTGGCAATTATCGCAAGGATAATGCTTAGCCTCTTGTTAACATCTTTGTGAACTATGGGTTCAACAAGTGAGCTTATCATGAAATGTGTCCTAATGAGATTTATTTTATTGATCTCTTGGCTCTAGACTCTATAAGTGCACTTTTTGTTATTTGGTGATTGGAGGCCGGAGCGGACTGCCACCTTTACAATATCAACGATCGCGGAATGAGAAAGCCGATAGAAACGTGTTGATCTCCGTGAGAAATGAAACAAACTTCTTTTGAGAGAAGTATGAGTAGCTGGGATGGGTTGTGCGTTGCATCACTGGGTCCATGATGACTTGTCTTCAATATAAGAATCATCTTTGTGATTACCGATAGATTATGCATTGACCTGGTTTCTGCCTAAGGTTGTATGGAGGGCTTCTTTCTTTACACCATTTATCCTTACATTTCTTTTTAATTCTTTAACCCCTTCAATGTTAACCTAACACGTCCTCATTATCACCTTGTTGGGATTGTTCCAGTGATAACTCATGCCTTGGATAACATTCTTCCCAATCTCACTTTACTCCTTTTTTCAATCATACCTAGGACTTCTACTCTATCTAATGGAGTGTTCCTGGGTAGATCCCTCCGATTCTGGCTGGATCATGGAACAAAATTCCTAACCTTAACCGCCTTATAACACCATAAGAAACAACAGTTGGTCGGTCTTTGGTATATCCATAGTAGCCATAAAACCATTAAAAAATCAATCAACGTGTTTAAGAAATCATTTATTACACATTGAGAGTTTTCTATATCACCAAAAAACTCCCCCTACACATATGCATGGTATTATGAAAGAGTTTTGCACATGCAAGGTTTGGAACTAACTTATAGATTGAAGATCGTATCCGTTATTAATCCATATTGATCACATTTTAATCAGTATTCTCCCCCTCAAAAATGCATACGTGTTTACAATTTTAGACAATTAGTTAATTAAAACAAGTTAATGTTCAGAATTCACATAAGCCTAGCTAAGTCTTGGGAGAACAGGAGAGCATGCAAAATGAATCATATTATTATACTCCCTCTCAATTATAGAATAGAGTGAAAACTTGGAGTGGGAGTTTGTTGAGCACATAATTTTGAAAGAATTTGAAATTTTCTTTTTGAAAAATATCTTAAAAAGTTGTGCTCAATAGGAAAATATGTGAGATATATCTTATTTACCATCATTTTCCTTAGAACTTGTCTTGAGCATTCAAAACTTTGAATGTTTATATGACTTTGCTCAAGACCGAGAAGATATGAACTTTCTGTTGTTTAGGATAAATGTACATAAATGAACATTTTCCTTTCTTTAGAGGCCCGAGTCCTAAGCTGACATTTACATAGAATTCGTATAGAAAATGTGAAAGGACATGTTTTGAAATTATTTGAAACTCTCGCTCGAACTTCATTTATACACCCGTGTTAATATTAATCAACATTTCTGGGTGCGTAAATGTTATCGATTGTTGAGAGACATGTCGAAGAAGATTATTTTTGGTATTTTTGAAATTTTTTGATTTTGTATTTTGCTTTTATAGGTTTTATAATTTTATATTTTCTTTTTCTTGGTTTTATATTTTTGTATTTTGTTTTTCAGATAAATATATATAGAGAAATTACTGTGATTTTGCAAGACGTCAACTCCTGAGCAAAGAACTGCGCATACCAAGGCGACGAACCAAATAATTAAACCTTTCCGGCAGAAGGGCTTTGGTGAAAAGGTTGGCCAATTGGTAATCAGTCTTGACAAAATATAGTTCAATCGTACCCTTTTCCACGTGCTCCTTTATGAAATGGTAGCGGACATCGATATGTTTGGTTCTTGAGTGTTGGATCGGGTTGCATGATATGGCTATGGCTGATTTTAAATCACAATAGATTGGAATCTTGTTGAAGTGAAAGCCATAATTCGTTAACTGTGTCCGCATCCAAAGGACTTGGGTACAACAAGCGAATAAAGACACATATTCTGCTTTCGCGGTTGACAGCACCGTACAGTCTTGTTTATTCAAGGACCAGCTAACCAACTTTTCGCCTAAGAATTGAGCTCCACCAGAAGTACTCTTGAAGGTGTCTTTACATCCCGCATAATCAGCATCTGAAAATACGGTTAGTTCAAAACCAGAATCCTTCATATACCAGAGACCCATATTAACGGTTCCCCAAAGATAACGAAAGATCCTTTTAACCTCTTTGAGGTGCTTCTGGGTTGGCTTAGCCTGGTACCGAGCATATAAACAAGTAGCATGTACAATGGTCTGTTCTACTTACGTTAAGATACATTAGGGCACCAATCATGAGCTATGATATTCCCTTGCATCGACTAGAGTCCCAATTTGATCTAGGTCAAAGCCTTTATCTTTGAATATCCGTGGAGTAACAACGGGATAACAAGTTTCCATTCCATATTTTTTAAAGATTTCTAGCACGTAGTTGGACTGGTTTATGAAGATGCCACAGGGGGATAGGTTAACTTGTAAACCAAGGAAAAACATCATTTTCCCCATCCATTGACATTTAAAGCGGATTGTTATAGGTCAAAAAAATAAGTTGTGGTATAACCTAAGGTGTGTAGAACCAAAGATAATATCATCTACATAGACCTGTACCACTAAGATGTCGTCATCGAAGCGCCTTATAAACAGCGTTGGATCAATTGTTCCTTTGAAGAAGTGATTCTGTAAGAGAAACATTGACAATTCTCACGTCCCAAACCCATGTATGCTTGCTTTAACCCAAATAGTGCCTCATTTATCTTGTACTTTGACTTGGCATGGAATGATATCATCGATGAAACCTTGAGGTGATTACACGTACACGTCTTTTTTTATAACGTACCATGCAAAAACAGTTTTCACGTTTTCCCCCCCAAGTATTATTGGAACACCAGTAAATGATTTGTGTGCAGCATATTCTAAAAATATCCTGATAGCTTCCATTCTAGCAACCGGAGCGAAGGATTCTTCAAAATCTATTCCTTCCTCTTGGTGGTACCCTCTCACAACCAGACGAGTCTTGTTTCGGATGACCGTGTTCTCTTCATCATGCTTGTTTTTGAATAACTATTTCAAAGTAAGGGGTTTTATGCTATCTGGTGCAGGAACTAACACCCATACATCAAGCCTTTTAAACTGGAGAAGCTCTTCGTGCATTGATTCAATCCATGCAGGGTCGGTCATAGCCTCTTTGACATTTTTTGGTTCCATAGTGCTTACAGTTAATGCATACATGCACATGTCACCATCGGTTCAGAGTTGATTCCTTGTCAAGACTGGTCATGAAGGTTCTCCAATCACTTGTTCCAGAGAGTGATCCTTAGTCCATTGATATACATGAGGGTATGATTGGTAAAACGTATGCATGTTTGATGGATCACCATATTGTAAAGATGATGATTCAACAGCACTTGTGGATGGAGTAGAAACAGGATTGACAAACTGATTTCCATTGAGCATAGCATTCAAAACATTATCAACAACAGTTTCGGGTTGGAGTAAAGCTTTATTATCTTGCTCCTGAACATGTTGTTGTATGTTTTTTTAGCTTCTTCAACAACCGTGAAGTGTTTGGAATATTTGTACTTGAGAAGGAAAGAATTGTGGTGGTCGGTTGCGGTGTCTGCTATTGTTTGTAGATGTCTTAAAGTCTAAAGAAACTTGAGGGCTTGAGCAGCCAGAGTAGTTTCTTAGTAGCGGGGGCTAATGCAACCACCACTGTTAAAATCATCATACATAGATTTCGAACAGAAAATCCAATTCACGTTAGTTGGTTTGTTGATTATTATCTTTGACGAAGCATATAGTAAGAGTCGAGTCTGAACTGATTTTGTCCCCAGAATGACATGCCTTGAAGCTACTTTTTGAACTGCTTTGTTCAAAATCCATTGCTGAAAGCTCATCAAATGTCACATTCATTGTCTCTATGATTTTCTTTGTCCTTCGGTTATACACTCTGTAAGCACATGAATTAGCATAATAACCAATGAAGAAGCCAATATCACCTTTTGCACTAAGCTTCCCTATATCTTTACGATCATTCTTAGGATAGCAGAGAGCCCCAAATACATGAAGAAGGAGATTCGAGGTTTTCTACCGTGAAATGCAGCTCGTTATGGTGTTTTGTATAAAAACGATGTGAAGAAATGAGCGGTTTTGAGTGTAGCACGCATATCAATCGCTTTAGCGTCCCCGGGGGACCCATAAGAATAACGGTGCATGAGAGAAAATCAACATTGTTCTAGCAGCCTCTACTAACATACGATTTCTGCATTCCACGACTCCATTTTGTTGAGGTGTTCTGACAGAAGACGTTTGGTGAGAGATGCCAACACTATTAAAGTATTCTTGAAGGATTTGATTTTTGAATTCTATGCCGTTGTCGGTTCTTATGATGATGACAGGAGATTGAAGAAGGACAATGATTCTCTTCAGGAAGATTTTAATCACTTCTAATGCTTCATCTTTTGATCTGAGAAAGTGTTCCCAAGTGTAACAAGAGTAATCGTCCACAGTCACCAAAATATACCGCTTTCCATTTATGCTTGCAATTCTCTTTGGACCATACAAATCCATATGAAGAAGGTGTAACCGCTTCTTTGTATTTGGAATAGGTTTGGGTGGGTGAGCTGCTCTTTTGCTCTTTCCTTGCTCACATGAGGGACAAAGATGTTCTTTATGATATTTGAACTTTGGAAGACCTGTGACAAGATCATTTCTGGCAAGGTCATTTATGGGTCCAAAATTAATGGGATAGAACGGTGATGCCATAACCAAGAACTTGTTAGAAGTGGCACGAGACATAAGGCAAATTGGAGATGCAGAGGCCATTTCATGGAGATTGATGGTGTAAAGGTTGGTTGTACGATTTCCTTTCAACAAATCAACTCCTTCCAGATTTCTGACGAAACAGGTGTTCCTTCTGAACGCGACCTCCAAATCTGAATCATAAAACTGTTCAACCGAGAACAGGTTTTGCCCCAAGCCCTCAACGAAATAAACCTTGGTGATCATAATATTTCCCCATTGAAGATCATCATAACCCAGAATTGCAGCAACATGATCATTTCCAAAGCGGATGGTTCCCAAGAATTTCCAAACGAAATTTATAAGAAGCTTTAGATTTCCTGTCATGTGCTTTGAACATCCCGAGTCTATGCACAATAAACAAATTTGAATGACTTGCCAAAGAAAAAGTAGAGTTTGGAAACCGTTTTCTTTTAGGTTCCTGAGGGTTAGAAGTACATGCATTATCACAATTTGAGTAGTCAGGATGACACTCAGCATCACTGGATTCAATTATTTTTCCTTTAAAGTCGAACACTCTACTAGTTGGTGACCACCTAAGGTAATTTCTAGGTCTCCTAGGCTTAGGTGAAACAAGTCTTTCTTTAGACCCTACCTTTTTAGGTTTCCAGACATGTGGCTTTTGTTTCTTTTGATTTGCAGTTTTTAACTTCAACGGGTTAATTATATATTTATATTCTTTTATAGAATTCATGCCATTCACATAATTAAGCACACATGCATCATGATTATTACACATAGCACAAAAATTTCAGATTTATCATTCCGAATAGCAAGCTTAACGTTATTACATTCAGATGACATATGTTTCTTATTCTTAGAAAGCATTAAATTCCCTAAGGTGTTTTTAGCAGAAGGACCGTATCATTCTTTGTATGCACCTAGGCTGTGGCCTTCTGTCTTAGCAGTTGTATGTCCTCTCCTGTATAAGACAAACATTTGAGTCAGAATTCACATCTTTCTTATGATGCATGTGGGTTGTGAAACAGTGTTGGATTTGTCCTAACGCTTGCTGTAAATTTGATTGATAGGCACAAATTTTGTCTTCCCAGAATTCTTACTAGGCGATCAATCCTAGAACATTCCAGGCAATCACATTGTCATTTTTCAAAAATTTAGATTCATTGATGATAGTTTCCGAGTTTGAAGTGACTGGTTATTTTGACAAATCATTTTCTTATCAACCTTTGATGAAACCTGATTGTTTGAAAATTTTGGACGATCAAATTTAAAGCATTTTGTTCTCTCACAACCAAACAATTGTTGATATTGGTTGTAACAACGAATTTCCCCAAGATTGAATTGATTTACAAACTAAGTATTCGACTCGTACATTGGTTGTGATTTTTATGTTCCAAAGCCTTATTCAAAATAACTGACTCTCAACTTAGCATTTTCATAGACCTAGTTCCATTTAATTTATCATGTAAAGAGTCAATTATTGAATCTTTGGTGTTGAGTTGTTTCCATAGAGATAGAATCAAACAGGTTTTTGTAAGTTTGCTTAAGATGATCTATTTCTCTTACATAATTCACACCAAAACTCAAATACCACTTCTAACATTCTAGTTTCTAAAACACAAGGATCAGGGTATCTGCTGCACAATTAAGTATCTCTTACTTATACCCATAAGTAATCACACAACTTAGCTGCATCCATTCGATCTTTTGATTATCATGTCATTATGACTTTTATCATATGAAAAATTTATTGTCCATATTTGCATTCTGTAACCATTTTTTTTTGTACCAATTATTCTAAAGTTTAGCGTATTCATTTTCCCTTTTAATGATATAATTCTCAAATCGTTCTTTCGTACGTTCAAGCTCAGTTTGGAGATTTGATGTATCTTCAACAGAATTACTTTGCACAATTGACATAATTTCATGACTGACAACAGCTCTCAAGAGACGCTCGATTTTAAGTTCCAATGTCTTCTACTTATCAAGAGATTCATCAGCCTTATTTACAAGAGATTTGAAGTCTTGAACAAATTTGGTTGCTTCTCTCAGAAATTGTATTTCAAAATTTTGGAGTCTAGCATCAACTCAGTTGATGATAAGGAAAATTTCATCTTTTAAAATTTTGTGGATCTCCCGTTGAGCAGTAGACGACCAATTGTGTTCATTTAAAGTCATTTTATGTTTGAAAAACACGAGAAGAGGTTACAATGTGCTTTTAACCAAATTCAAAAATTTTCGTGCAACACTTGGAGTAGTATCATCCAAAAATTCTTCATTTGGTATTGAAATCGATTTTGAAACAGTGGCCGTTTTGGAAGTATTTGTAAAATACGACTCTTCACGTGACTTGGCCATTTGAGAAAAAAAAACCCCTGAAAGATGATTAATCTTTGTATAGTTTTGACTGGTTTTTATATCTTTTGTCAATGGTTTCATTTTTAATCGACTCTCTTGAGCAAGTTGCAGTGTTTCCTCAGAATCATACATAGCAGGAGGATCATGCTTTTCTAATAGAACATTGCCACTATACAAACTCTATTGTTTCTGCTGAGCTTGCTTGAGATAAAAAGGATTTTGATAACCCAAGGCCATTTTTTGTTCGGTGTGGTAAAATGAGTCTGGCTTAGTTGAAAGCATGTGCATCATTTGAATCGATTGACCCGTTTTAACCAAAATATTATCTAGTTCCTTTATCTTTTTCTCAAGAAGAATCTGTTTATCTAGAAACTCGTCTTCGCGTATTTTGAAATCAGACTTCAACCTTTTCTTTTCTTCTTGAAGAGAAGAAACAGTTGATTTTTCCTTTGAAAGCATGTTATTTAAATTTGCAATTTCCTCATTCAAAGTCGTTATCATTTTAGCAGAACTTAAGTGAAGTGCATTTATCTTTTTAGTAAGACATTGCTCTTGATAAACATACTTTTGGTAACATCTTTTAAGTTTGTCGTATTTTTCCTGATTGATTTCAAAAATCTTTTCTTGATTTTTATATCTAGCAAGCTCAGTGGTCAATTAAGCATTTGTTGCTTTTAGATTTCGATTGACCGAGTTAACTTTCTCTACTTCAGTTGCCAAATTATTATATAATGAATCATATAAAGCACGTGTTTCCTCAATAGTAGCAGGACTTTGTTCTACTGTCCCCATTTTGTTCCACAGTAGGTACATTAGAGATAACATTACTGTCATTCTGTTGAACTTGGTGTGGTTCTGAAATGGGCTCGAGTAGCTCAGTATACTGCTCCTCTTGAGTAAACATATTAAATATCTCATTATTATAGCAATTGTTATAGTTGTGTACCTTATCTGATCTATCTGAGTCATAGACGGGAGCCATGTTAGTCTGAGTACCCGATGTCGATGCTTGCTGCAAGTTCGCCATCAAAATGTAGTTTGCATTGACTTCCTCAATCTCATTTAGATCTCCTGCAGCAGCCATCAAATCAAACTCTTTAGCTTAGAGCTGGATTCTTGCTTCTTCCTTTTGAGCAATCAACAACTGAGTCTGAAGATAAGCAGCATCCCTTCTCCTTGGTCTGACTGTGCAGTTCCTAGCAAAATGACCCAATCCTCTGTAGTTTTAACACCTAATCTGATTACCATTATTCCCATTTGTATTACCCTCAACCCGTGCTGCTATAACATTACCATTACCATTTTGATTTTGATTAGCAATCTCTAGAACAACCATAAGCCCATTCTGATTTCTAACAATCTGAACACTCGGATCCTGAACTGCATTCTGTACAACCTAATTCCCAACATTCTGAACTGCATTATACCCTTTCTGATTTCCAACATTCTGACCAGCATACTATCTAAACTGATTCCCACCAGTGCCTTCAACCATCTGTATTTGTCTGTCTTGACCCATATTCATACCCGGCTGAGCAATCTACCTATTACGTGGGTTTGATGAAATTCTCTAATTGTTGTTGGTTAGTGTTGAGTAGTTTAGCTTGAATGCTTTAGCCATTAGAGCAAGTGCCATGTTCATTGCAGTTGTCAGATCTGTGATGTCTTCAGGATTTGGCATTGGTTGTTGCATGAAGTCCATGTTGAATGATGGTTGTGGGATGAAGTTGTTGTTGGGTTGTAGTTGTTGCATATAGGTAATGGGTGATGATTGATCTTGGTGAAATACTAGAAAGTTATAGGGATTATTGGAATTTGCCATAAGTGCCAAAGGATCTTATGACTTTGCAAGTCTTTCTGCTCTTAGCTCATTCACCTCCACCTGATTCTACTTTAAGAAGTCATATAAGTGTATGTAATCTACAGTGTTCAAGTCCTTTGTCCTGTGAACTATGGTAACATACCTTTTCCAATCTGGTTGTAATTGTTAAGAACTTGGAGATGATGGCAATCTTTTGCTGAAAATGCTTGTTTCTTTTGAAGTCATTCATAAGCTTCGAGAAACGATGATAGTAAGAATCAATCGATTCTTCATCAGATGAAGCAAAATTTTCCCATTCATTAAACAAATTTGCCTTTTTCTCCTGAAGGCTAATATCATAACCTTTCATCATCTGTTGAACACGTAATTAGATTTCTTGAGCGGTTTCACAACTGTCAACAGTAGCACAGATGTCTTCAGGAAGACCCATGAGAATAGTCTGAATAGCTTGATCATCAGCTTCCATTTGCTTGACTTCTTTCTTAGTAAGTTCATCATCAGTCTGCTTATGAAAAGTTTTAGCGACTGGAATTTCACGATTTAGATCACCTGGTTTAGGGATCATTCGTCTGACATAAGGACCATTGATAATGGAGTTGTAGATTAACTTTCTATTTGGTCTACTCTTTGCATACCGAAGAAGACAAGAAGACCATAGAACATAGTTGTCTTTGTTAAGCATGGGTGGATGGTTTTCGAAACCAGCATCATAAATGTCTTGTTGAGTTGACATTGCAAAAGTGATGTGAAAAGATAAGTTAGGATCGTTTTAGTTATTACTGATTATGGTTTAAATTTGATTGATGTAAAGGTGATTAAATCCTTGGAGATTCACGGGATTTTACAAATCTATGATTTAAACCGACTTTACAAAATCAAGAAGAATCCGTGAATAAGAAATTGAGTTGATGTTAATGTTGTTCTATTAATGTTCTTTTAAGTCCAAAGTCTATAGTCCTGATTATATGAGGCCTGAAGGCAGTCTCTTCCTTTGTATTGAAAATAACTTTTCACCGAAAATAGGACTAAATCGCCTCTTAAAGAAGGGACTAAATCGCCTCCTGAAGCACAAGGACTAAATCGCCTCTCAATGAAGGGACTAAATCGCCTCCTGAAGCACAAGGACTAAATCGCCTCTCAAAGAAGGGACTAAATCGCCTCCTGAAGCACAAGAACTAAATCGCCTCTCAAAGAAGGGACTAAATCGCCTCCTAAAGCACAAGGACTAAATCGCCTCTTAAAGAAGGGACTAAATCACCTCCTGAAGCACAAGTCAAAATCGCCTCTCAAAGAAGGGACTAAATCGCCTCCTGAAGCACAAGGACTAAATCGCCTCTCAAAGAAGGGACTAAATCGCCTCCCGAAGCACAAGGACTAAATCGCCTCTCAAAGAAGGGACTAAATCGCCTCCTGAAGTACAAGGACTAAATCGCCTCCAACTGAAAGGGACAAAATTGCCTCTCAAAGGAAATGTGCCTATTTTGCCTCCAACTAAAAGGGACTAAATCGCCTCTCAAAGGAAATGTGCCTATTTCACCTCCAACTGAAAGGGACTAAATTGCCTCTTAAAGGAAATGTGCCTATTTCACCTCCAACTGAAAGGGACTAAATTGCCTCTCAAAGGAAATGTGCCTATTTCGCCTCCAACAGTTTTGAAACCAATTAACCTTAAAACACAAAAAGACACACTTTGAGGCTTTTCCACGCGATTTTGCTTGTACTTTTTCCTTGTCTAAGCCAAATAGAATCCAAAAAATATGAACTTTAACAAATTTGAGATGAAAAATTCAAAATCAAGATTTTGAGTCAAAAAAACACACGAGCCCAAAAAACCACTAAAGAACACAAGTATTTATGGAGAAATTTTGAATGATAAGCTTATACTTCTAGCTTAAACAAAGGTAGAGAAAAAAGAAAAACAAGGACTTTATGGTATATGAACACCCAACCAAGAAAAACTCTTGTTTGAGTATTCAGACAAAAGAAAAACGAAAAAACAAACCAAATCACCAAATAAAACTCTTGTGTTGTGATACCACATGATAACCTTATCAATCCACATCCATAACACACGAAATTAGCAAGAAAACTAGAGAGAGAAAGAGGGTTTTATAGAGAGAGAGAGAGAGAGAGAGAGAGAAAGACGAGAGAAATAGAGTAAGAAAAGAAATGGTTACTTCATAAAGAAAGAAGAGAAAGAATAAGTGAGCAACACCCTTCACCACATAAGGTGAAGGGTATTTATACAAGAAAAAGGTTAGGAAGCCCTAAGAGGCATTGGGCTCCTTGTTGGGCCAGATCCTATTACTTTGGGCTTTAAGCCCGACACCAAGGCCCAACTAGCTTAAATGAATTCCTGGAAACTACGTTTTCCTATACAAGGCTCGGGATTGATAATGACCATCACTTTACTAAAAATACATCTAACAAAGATAAAAACACACAAGTTTTCAAACACTAAGAAACTCCTGACACTATTACATAGCCATGTATCCATATCCAATTCATAAATGTTATAAGAGCCAAAGTCCATGCTCCCTGAAGCGGCTAAATGTCAACATTTACATAGGTGGTTCCTCTTTATTCATGCTCCTGCTAAGCACTTTTTTAAAGAAATTAACCATTAAGAAGTAAAGACTTCATCATCCTTTTCAGCAGGTTTCAAGCACATCCTTGGGATGATATGTAAAACATGTGCTTCAGTCCACTAAATATTCAGCTTTCCACATTGAACTCGGCTACCAAGTTTCCTCAGCATGGAGTTAGGTGTCCTAGCATTCAGCTACTTAGTTGGACTTTAATCTCATCCCTTCAGTAGACTTTATAACAAAGTCTCTAGCTAGACCCTTCGTCAAGTGATCAGCTAAGTTTTGTTGAGACTTCACAAACTCTATAGATATCACCCTATTCGTGATAAGCTCATGAATCATGCTATGTCTAACACCTAAGTGTCTAGACTTCCTATTGTACACCTGGCTATAAGCCTTTGCCAATGTAGCAGCACTATCAAAGAGGATAGAAATAGGTGCCATAGGTTTGACCTATAGTGGAATCTCAAGGATGAAGTTTTTCAACCATTTAGCTTCCTTACTAGCAGCTACAAAAGCCATAAATTTAGATTTCATTGTTGAACCAGTAATGCAAGTTTGCTTCTTGGAAGCCCATGAAATTGCACCACCACCAAGCAGGAATACCCAGCTACTGGTAGACGAATTGTCCTTAGTGTTGCTGATCCAGCTTGCATCAGTGTAACCTTCCAACACTGAAGGATAAGTAGTATTCATGAATCTATAGTCCATGGTTTTCTTCAAGAACTTCAGTACCCTCTGAATTGCTTCCCAATGCTGAGTACCAGGTTACTAGTATACCTGCTCAGTTTTCCCAGAACAAATGCAATATTAGGCCTTATACAAGTCATGGCATACATTAAGCAGCCAATCACCCTAGAATACTAAAGTTGAGATATAGTCGGACTATTATTAGGCATCAGCTACTCACTTGAATCCATAGGAGTACTTACTGGAGTGCAATCAAAGTAATTGAATTTCTTTAGTACCTTCTTAATATAATTGAAACTGAGAATAGCTACAATCCATTACTTTACCTTGTTTAATCCATATACCCAGAAACATCAGCTCCCCCTTGTCATCATAAGAACCTTTTATGACAAAAATCCTTTCTTAGGTCAACCTAAACTTGGTTAGTGCCAAAGATCAGCATGTCATCAACATATAGACAAATGATGACTCCTTTACTAGATTCATCAAATTTGCTATATATACATTTGTCACCTTGGTTAAGTAAATAACCATTAGACAAAACCACTTCATCAAATTTTTAATGCCATTACTTAGGTGCCTACTTTAGTCCATAAAGAGACTTAATCAATTTAGACACCTTGTTTTCATTGCCAGGCATGATGAAGCCCTAAGGTTGGTTCATATAGACCTCCTCATCTAAGTCACCATTTAAGAAAGCTGTCTTTACATCCATCTGATGAATAATTAGGTTGTAAATTGATGCCAAAGCAATCAGCAGTCTTATGGTACTGATACCTGTCACTGGAGCATAAGTATCAAAAGTAGTCGATCCCTGACTTTTGTTTAAAGCCCTGAATGACTAACCTTGCCTTGAACTTTTCAATAGTTCCATCTACCTTCAGTTTTCTTTTGAAGATCCATTTGCAACCAAGAGGTTTGCAACCTGGAGGTAGATCAGCCAACACCCAAGTGTTGTTGCCCATGATGGAGTCCATCTCATCATTAATTGCTTCTTTCTAGAAAGCAACATTGTAACAACCCAAGATTTTTGACGTTATGACGATCCCGATTTCCGTCGTCAATGATATTATTATTTAAATTTTTACCATTGAGTATGATCGAAAGTCAACATTAAAATTTTTACTTTATTTATCTTAATAAAGGTGTTTGTGTTTTATATTGAATGAGTTGGAGAAATTTTTATTTTCATCGATTCGTAAGTCAAACCGAGACCGCGTGTACGTTACATGCATTCGGCATCATAAAAATTATGACGCGCCCTGACTTATTTTATTTTGTGGGATAAATACTTTTATCGGACTTCATCATATTGTTCCTTGTCTTGAGCCGGACTTGCTTTTTAAAATGTACGCATTTTATTAAATTCCTTAAACTAATAAAAGTTTAGCGAAATAAAAATATTTACAGAGTCATTGACCCGAGCCTTTGGTCGGCTACATAACCGGAACAAACACCTTTGGACTAAAATTGTGAGACTTTAATGGAGGAGGGACTAATTTTGCCAAGTTCCCAAAGTGGCCCTAGTATATATAAACACAATTATATACACACACTTGCCATTTTAGCCAAAATTTCCACCATCTTGTTCCTTTCCTTCTTTCTTCGCCGGACACAACCCAAAAGAGCCACCAAAATCTGGCCGTCGAGCCACATACAAAATAATCCGTTCATAAAATATTGATCCTTGTGACGTAACCAACACATCCATATAACTTATATACGCATGCACTCAGTATTTCCAGTCCTTGATTTTTGGGTTGATTCAAGTGAATTTGGGTATACTATCGTGTTCATCATGGCTAGCTTAGTATTGTGAACTAGTGGGTTTTTATAGAGAAAAATCGATAGCTAGGTTTGTAGTAGTAGCCAACGGTATGAGTACCCAAAAGAGGTGTTTAAAAGGGTTAGACTAGCGTTGTGATCAAGCGGGATAGCTTGGAATGGGTTTGTTTTGTGTTCGTGTTTTTGACCGCGGGTCTGATATAACAACCTATAATTTTCATCAAGGTAATTATCCATCTATTAAATTAGATGCAATTTTCATCTGTGTAATTTCCATCTATTAAATTAGATGCAACCATTAACAGGGAAATTTTTTTGCTTTATTCCATTATGTAACAAAGTTTACATAACTAAAGTAAACAAGCTCACGCAACTACCAATGCCAACTCTATCAATGTTTATGTCAAGTAAACATTATAATATGTCAAGCAATATGTTTTAATCACCACTTTATCATACGTTATCGATTTAACGTACTTTCCAAAACATTATTATAAAACGAACTTTATACGTTAACGTTTAAATCAAAACCCTAACAAAATGTAATGTTTACATTCAAAATAAATGTTCAAGCCTTCAAGACATGTGTATAAGTGATCAATATATAATGTTTGAATTTCTATTTCCCCCAAAAACCAATGTACATCTCCCCAGAAAGCCAAAGTTATATCCGATAACTTCGGAATATCAACAATCAAGCATTTTCCTACCATTTACACATATCAAATTTTTCGTACAATCTTCTTAGTCAAAATTATACAAACACATAATTCTCAACATATAAACCCTAAACTATCCTAAACCCTAACCCTAACCCGAAAACCCTAAATGACTCGTAACCCTTAACCTAACTCGAACCAAGGCCAAAACCAAGAAAGCTAGCACTCACCACCTTACCAAGCACCTTAGTCACCACCAAGCATCTCAAGCACCTCTATGAATCACCTACTTAAACCAACTTGGACTCCAAGGCAAACAAACACCTCCTCGTCACCCTTGGCAGCAGCACCTTTCACCACCACTCCACACCTTGCATAGCTACTTTCCTAGCTCACAATAGTCACCTATATTACCTTGGCCACCACTTCAAGTAGCTTGGCCACTACTTCACTCCAAAACCTTGGTCATTACTCCTCCCTTACACTATATATACCCACACATACATACACATTTCCATATCTCACCATAAACTCAAACACATACTTGAAATCATGATCAAGCCAAGCTAAGGAAGAGAAGTAAAGAAGATTAAGCTAAGTTGAAGCCAAGAATCAAGAGAAGAAAGGTCCTTTATCCATCTCAAAAGATTTCGAACCATAATAAGCTCATTCGACCCATTTCAAGTATTAGTAAGCTTTAATCTTGTTCAATAAGCTCTTGTCTTGTTTAAATCTTTATATAAGCTCCTATGGACATTTATAAGCTTTTTATTAAGGCCTTGACGTACAAACCCATACGGTTTGGGTTTCCTAAAACAAACCACTTAAAACCCTAGAAACTTATTTTTGTGAATCCTATAAGCTAAAGCTATAAGTTGATCTTATAAGCTATTTCTATAAGCCTACTTATCACTTTTATACTCATTGAAACTAGTCCTAAAAGCTTAAACCCATCGGGTTAAAAATCACAAACCAAACGTGCCCATTTTGAGATTTAATCTCATAAGCTCTTTCGATAAGCTACAAGCTCATAAAAGTTACTTATTTTAACTTATAGTAATAAGTTATAAGCCGCAAATCCTTTCTTAAATCAAAAATATCACTATTATGGTTTTTGGACTTGTTTTGCAAATCGAATCCTATGCAAGGGTAATATATTAAATAAATGAAATTATAACTAGAGGGGCTAAAATATAATATTCCTAAAGTTTAAACTACAGGGGCTATTTTTGCCAATTTCCAAAGTTAAAGGTTAAAAAGTTATAAACTTATATATAAAGGATTAAAAGTGTAAACTAATATATACCAAGGGTATATATTGTCATTTTCGTATTCTTAAAGGTATAAAATGTAATATTTTTATATTAATTATAAAAATATATTTAAATATTATAAGACTCGATTTTATTAAAACCCGACACATTTGTCGTTATCATTCATCGATCGAAACACTATAAAATAATTATGTTATATATTTAACATAATTTATCATCCACTAGCTTTTGAAGAAACCTAAAAATAATAAAATCTTATCATTTAAACTATAACGTATCACGTTACTAGGGAGTTTCATGTGAGGGGCTTCATTTGGGTAGACGTTTTGACGAGTTGCTGGATTTACGATTTAAAGTGTCCTAGCTCCTCAAACGTTTACTACATGACCTCTGGATTATGATAGCCCGAACAGTGATACTATGTTTTCACGAACTAATAAACCAAAATCATTTTCGTTAAACTTTATGAAATAAAGTTTTGAAATATCAAACTAAGACTTGACATATTACCCCAGGTTGCGTGACGAGGCTGTTTACTCCCATTTGAATTAAATTTCAAATCAATCAACTACCTTGATAAGGTGAGTTCATAGTACCACCTTTACATGCTTTCTAAACTCCGTGGGGAGATACATGCTATAAACCATGAATATAAGTATTTTTCTAACTGTATGCTATCCTGATATATTATTGCCTAAGTTTGCCTTCACTGCCAATATTCTTAATCATGAACCATTAGTCACTTGCGAGTGAACATGAATATTGTGGATAGATCTATTGGGGGTGACGACTCACATTGGTGTACCCGTACATGGGGTAACCAAACGCACTATATTTGAAAACAATGGGTAACTTTGGCAAGTTACCTTTCCACGAGGACATTTGTTCCTCACTAATGCCACTGAGGTGATTTCCATGTTAATGTTTGGTTGCATGAGCTTAGGGCAATAATACTGTTTTTCCATGATAATTGTAAATGCATGCAATTATTACCTCTTATGATGACTTGTATTCAAACATTTCATTACAGACACTGTGAATTTCACTTAACTATTGTGTTGACTCTTTTAGCATGTTTATCTCAGGTAATTAAGCAAACTATGGCACGGAGTGGCATTGGACTTGAGGACGTCCAAACTTGTTATCATTCAAACTTTTTGTTTTCAATGTATTTTGGGACCTCTTTTGTAAAACTCTGATATATTATTGAATGATAACTAAATTTTCCAAAACGTCTCTTTTGAGTCATTTTCTATGATTATGACTGTTGATTCATAAAGTAATACCCTAAATTAGCTTCCGCTTCTATATGTCAAATAACGGGGTGTTACATATCACTCCATAGTTAACCCTAACCCTAACACATATCATAAACTCATCCGCCACATCTATTGCACCAGATCCAAACTCATCCACTCCAAAGAAAATTGTCCTATCATCTTTTCTCAAATCTACACGACATATATCTTGTAATAATCAACATAAGATTTCGTCTCTTGTAACAATACATAACTCATATCACTTATCAATCGAAGCACCAAACAAATGAACACCAAATCACCAACGAAAACACCTAACTGTTCTTTCATTTACATAATCGAATAGCAAGCCCAAACCTTTTTCTTCTCATTTCAATCTCAATCGAAACCCTATGTTTACTTTGCTCCTAAATCCCTTCAGATGATTTATCTAGAGTATCCTTTTATGGACTCAGCAAGCCATCGCCTCTCTCACCTTTCTACGATGATCTATATATGAAGATCATGCAAGCAAATAATGCTATTAGTAATGAATCACCTATTCCACCACCACAAGCTCCTATTGCTCCACCAACTATCACCAATGTTTGATTCCCGAGATTTCTTTCTTCCCAAGGAGATTTTAGCACCTAAGAAACGAGCCCGTTCCCGATCATCCTCCTCTACTTCTGCTCCACCTCAATTATTTAAGATTGGAGAAAGTTCTCATAAGACGAGTTTGAAACGTCGTGAGGAACATATCGAGACTATTTTGAATCACCTAGATGAGCTCCCTCTTGAACGCATTGAGCACATATAAGATATTATAGAAGGTCTTGGTAATGGTCGAGTAATCATACAACAAGATTTTGATCAACTAGAAACCAAACTTCATGAAGCCCGTGCTCAGATTGCTGGATTTCAGAAAGAGCAAAATAAGGCATGACGATGAGATTGTTCTTGCTCGCGTTAGGGTTTCTACTCTAGAAATGATCATCGAGGATATCCAGGTTCGCCACCGATCAGATATGAAGAGTCTTCTGGACAAGATCCGTGAACTTAAGAACCACAAGGGAGGACCACCAGGCTACTAGACTAGATCTTTATCATTTACAGCTTTTATTAGAATCCAACTACTGGATGTGTGGCATAAATAATGACACTTGTCAAATTTTGACTAGGTAAAATATGTATCATGTTTGATTTTTTTTGACTTAATAAAGTAGTGAATCCATTATACCAACGCTGTTTTAAGATTCGATTTATGTATGTACATGGTTGTCTAGCCTATTACCGCTGTTTAAGGTTAATTCCAGTATTTTATCTTATGTATCCAGGATTACCATGGTCCTCTTACCATCCGGTTTTCTCAAACCTTTGTACCTCGATATCATGGATATGATTAATGATCAAGACATTGAGCATAAAAATTTTGGAATCTAAGACTTCCAGATGAGTCTATCTTTGCAGAGTTAGAACTTGTTATGGATCAAACTGAAACCATTGAGAAGGAACAATCCTCGCGAAACCGGAATGAGTAGATGCTTGTTAGAGTGTTCATTCCAAAAACATACGTGATGATCAAAGAAATGTGATTTTCTTTTGTTTAATTTGTACTAATAAGTACTACAACACAAAATAAGAATCTATACAATGATATAGTTTAACAATGACTTATTCTTATTTTGTGTGGTCTTGTGAATGTTGATGTTGTCTTACAAATGTTGATAGAATGGCTCTCAAGAGGACATTAACATCTGCAACACTAGCCATGACTCAGACTGCCACCAGAAAACTAGTTGTTGATAGTGTTTCCGCAACTCTGGAAGCACAAGCTGCTACCATGGCAAATATTGATAATACCAATAGGAACATCGGACTAAGAGAAACTACTGTAGCAAGAAAATATAGCTACAAAGAGTTTATGAGCTGCCAACCTTTTAATTTCAAAGGTACAGAAGGCGTTGTTGGCCTCATTCGCTGGTTTGAAAGAACTGAATTGGTATTTTCCCGTAGCAACTATATCGAGGACTGCAAAGTAAAATTTGCTACTGGTACTCTAACTGAAGAAGCTTTGTCCTGGTAGAATTCATTCACCCAGCCTATTGGAATAGAAGAGCCTACAAGATTCCCTGGTCCAAATTGAAAAAGCTCTTAATAAAGAAGTATTATCCCCGAACTGACGTTAAGAAAATGGAAGATGAATTTTACAATCTGACTGTAAAAGGAAATGATTTTAAGACTTACATTAGAAGATTCCAGGAATTGGCAGTTTTATGCCCAACTATGGTGCCAGATTCTGAGAAACTCATGGAAGTCTTCATCAGGGGATTACCCAGAAGTATTAAAGGAAATGTTACCGCTTCAAAGCCTCAAACTTTGGAGGAAGCCATTACCATAACCTAGAGGTTAATGGATCAAGTAACAAAGCATAATTCTGTGCAAGGAACCAATGATCACAAACGAAAGTTTGATGATAGAAGAACCTTCACCAACAATAACTACCAGAATAACCGTAACAACAATAGCAACTGCAACAATGATCACCAACAACAACAGAATAGAAGGCAAGAAACCGTTAGGGCTTATGCTGCCACCCCAACTGAAAACAGTAGGTATGCTGGAAACCTTACCTTGTGTAAAAGATGTGCCCTGCATCACACAGGACCTTGCACTGTCAAGTGTTAGACTTGCAACAAGGTGGGTCATCTGACCAGGAACTGCAGAAACAAAGGGCCAGCCACTGGAAGCAACCTACAACCAGTATCCGTAACTTGTCATGCCTGTAGAGAGAAAGGGCACTACAAAAGTCAGTGCGCAAGAGCAAACAACAATGCCCACGGAAGAGCATACTTGCTGAGGGACAAGAACGCTCACCAAGACCCAAACATAGTTATGGGTACATTCCTTCTAAACTAACATCTAGCTAGAGTATTATTTGATTCAGGAGCCGAAATGTAACGCCCCGACCCAAAAGGGTAGAAGTATTACAAATATGGTGTGACATCAAAAGCATACATAATCATAACATAAGCATAAACAGCGGAAGTCTTAAATAAATAACCAAAGGATAATAAGTCAACATGACTTAAGGTACATAAGCTCTTAAAGGACAAACATATCCAAACGAAATAACCGAAATAACGAAGGTCTCGAAAAGTAACAAATCATATATCAAAACTAAGATCTCTAGGGTAAGTCCACACTCAGCACTCGTATCCCAAAAGCAACCCCAGCTCCTAGCTTAGATACCTGCCGCAGGAAAAGAAAGTGCGGCTGAGCTTACAAAGCCCAGTGAACAGATATATATAATCGAACGCAAAAGATAATGGAAAATCAAAGGATACGATATAAGGTGCAAAGGATATCACAAGACATGATCAAAGGAATACAAATATAAGGTAAGACAATTCAGAAGTCAATTCATAGTGTAAGGTAAGATGAAATCAGAGATCAAATCAAGTCCAATTACCAAGCCCAAACAAATCATATCATAGTAACCATGGAGTCGCGAGCTCCAAATGTGAAAGACGTGGAATGCACCCAAACATCAGTCACCAAATATCCAAATCATAATGTCATAATCCATCGAATACAAAACAAATCTAGGATGCATCCAACCCCCTAAACAAATAATAATCTACAATAATGCGCATATAATATCAAAAGGGGACGGTATGAGAAATCACTCACTCACAATGAGTCATGCCCAAAGTGCATCATGACACGCCATGTTTACCTTCTGCTAGGAAACAAATAGTGGCTTGGTTCTCAAACTGAAGGGTTCAAAGCAAAGTCATATCAAAGTTCATTTCAAAGGGATCATAGCAAAGGTTCAATGTCAAAGGTTCAGATATCAAAGGTAGCATAGCAGGGTTCAAATAGAACATAATAACAGATCATATAAGAGAGCCAAGATAAAAGGCTCAGAGCAAATGTAGCAAATCACATAAGGAATCAAAGATAGAAAGGAATATGTCATGAGAAACCTTAACTATAAGGTCAGAATATCTGTACCTTATTCCGAAGCAAAGCAATAATTAAAGAAAATACCACAGGAATTCAAAATCACTCCCTCTTGACCGAACCTAAAGAAATGATAAATTCGAATTACAAACCATTCATTTAAGTTATACTTTCTATTTTTAGTAACTTTCCATTTTTAGTAACTTCCCATTTTTAGTAACTTTTTCCATTTTTTAGTAAACTTTCCTTTTAGTAACAGAATAGCTTAGGGACTTAATATGCCAACCTTACAAGTTTAGGGTTAAATATGACAACTTTCCATATTTTAGGGTTTAATATACAAAATCAACAATTTTCAAGGTTAAAAGTGTAAATATCAAAGTTTCACATTTTATTCAGATTATACCTTCCATTTTCTG
Organism: Tanacetum coccineum; assembly: GCA_026074375.1. Classification (NCBI taxonomy): domain Eukaryota; kingdom Viridiplantae; phylum Streptophyta; class Magnoliopsida; order Asterales; family Asteraceae; genus Tanacetum; species Tanacetum coccineum. The sequence goes on from BQNB010034731.1 coordinate 47,270, forward strand.
TATTTACAAGTCAAACCCTTAATTTTACATAATTTACATATTTAGTCCTTTTGGTTTATTAATTAATTAAACATTATCTTTAATTATCCATAATTACAAAACAAGCCCTTATAGATTCAAATATGACAAAATCATACTTTATACATTAAATACTAACCAAACCTTATACTTTTCAGAATTTACAATTTTAGTCCCTCTATTTTAATTAATTAATTTCTAATTACTTATTATATATAATTAACCATTTTAAACCAAAATAATATCAATATGACATTTTATACCCCCCAACTTATTTTATACAGAATATATTAAATATAATAACATGTCTAAAATAGACCCCATAGTTTCAGAAATTACAAAACAAGTCCTTATACTTTAAATATCAATTCGGCAATTCAATTAAATCCACAAAACCCTAATTAAATTTTTCCCAATCACAAACATAATTATTTCCCAATCATTGGCATTAAATGCACCTGGAAAAATTATCAAAACCCTAACCCTAATTTTATTTCTTTCCTTTTCCTTTAATTTCAAAAATCGGCAAACAATGATAAATCCTCAATAATTATTCGAATCACTTCTAAATTTTTCCAACAATTTATCTGAGTTATATGTGATATAAACAACCTTAGAAAAATATAAAATCAATTTTACAAATATTATTTGTGCCGATTTCATATTCATTTCGAAATTAGGGTTTCTAATATGTTTTAATTATTTCGATCAATATAAAATGCATGAACATTTTTCCCAGGTATATTATGGATTATAATGATGATAAATGAGATACAAAAATACCTTTGATGATTCTTGATGATTTAATGAATTATTGAACCCGGTTGCTTAATTCGAACCCAAAACAAATACCACACTCGAACCAAGCACTTTACAATTTTCCCACTATTTTTCCCACAATCCTTGACCTTCAAATCACCTTAGAAAAATCGTGCAAGCCTTGTAGAAACTTTATGCCGCCTCTTTTATTTTATTAGGGTTTCGGGATTGTGTTTTTAGAGTTTTAATAAATGAAAATGCATAAGGGATATTCTTAGAGTTTTTGGCCGAGTCATATGGGCTTTCAAATAGCTCAAATCTGATTTTATAATTTGCCAAATTATTTTGTCATTTATCCTTATTTAATTTGTATTTAATTGTAATGCATAATTAATTAAATACATATTTCGGCTTATGTACATATATATATAAATTTTAATTATTTTTCTTGTATAACATAAGGTATTTTAAATCTTACAAAAATTTCATAATTGTCACATGTTGCATTTTTATAATTTCTAACATTTAAATGAATTTTATTTAAGCTTTTATGTACTTTTCTTGCATTAGGGGTATTTTGGTAATTTTACACTTGTTAAGATTTTTAGGTTTTACATTTAGACTCATAACACCAGAGGACTCATGAACCCCTCTATGGGATTCCTCCCTAAAAACCACATTATAAGCATCTTTAACTTCAGGAAGAGGATCTCTTGTAAGAAGAGAACTTCTAACAGGATGATATCAATCATCCAGGCCCATTAAAAATTGCATCAGCTTCATGAGCTGCTGATGCAATCCCAGTTCCTTACTAGCATCACAACTACACTTACCTTCACAAGTACACTTAGGCAGTTTAGTCAGAGCATCAAATTCCCTCCAAAGAGAGTTTAATCTATGATAATAATTCGTAACAAAACTACCACCTTGTTTAACAGAATTAATCTTTTGAAGCAAGTTATAAACCACATAACCATCAACTTTGTCATATGTTTCATTTAACTCTTTCCATACAGTAGCAGCATTATCAAAATACACTAAACCTATATAAATATTTTGAGAAACCATATCTATAATCCAAGTCAAAGACATAGCATTACATATATCCCATTAAGTAGACAAAACATCACTAGTAGCATAAGATTCTTTTAATCAAGTATCATCAACAAAACCATATTTATTCCTAGCTTGTAAAGCTAATTTCAAAGCACCAGACCTAATTCTATAATTCTCAGTACCAAGAATCTTAAAGGGAATAATAATAGAACTACTATTATCACTATTTTGCACATGTAAGGATTACCAGCATCCAAACCATTAACAGCGAACAGGAACCACAGATCCAGATGGATCACTAATAGCCATAATAACAAATAATAAAGCAAATAACCAAAACAGACAAAAACAGGCAGACAAACAATAAGAACAAAAACTAATAACAACCAGACAAGAAATAGATAAAGACACTAAACTCACACCCAAGATTCACAAGTATCAGTTGTTTTGAACTATGAGTGATCAGAGTAGGGTTTCACACCATTCAAGATGGCAGATCAAGGCTAATCACTCAGTTTACATCCAAAACACCCAAGTACTGTTAAATCTTAAAAGAAAGATACACTTACAGTGCTTTTATCACGGAATAACATCAAGACAATCACCTGCGCACTTGATTCACTTAGTCAAAGGCTACAAATGGCAAGAACGAGCCCATGACCACTTGAGAGTAAAAACCCCCAAATTCAAAATTAGGGTTTTAGAAACCCTAATCAATTATTACCCGAAAATCACCAGAACTTATGGCAAATCACCAAATCTTAACACGGTCGTTAAGAATCAACCCTTACTTGACTAATACAACCACCAGAACAAGAAACCCCCAAATTTTACAAAACTCTAAAAATTAATTATCACGATTCAGAGCAACCTGGCTCTGATACCATGTAATCAATATCAAATCAACCTAAGAACAACAATCTTGCACACAGTCAACCTCCCCTTTGTGCTCTTTTATTAATGAATGAATTACAAGAAGACTACTCCTCAATCGAGTAATAGTCAAACAAATACAAAAAACAATGAACAATCCCCACTAAGTGGATCTTGTTCTACCTCACTACAATTCTCTCAAACACCCACACAAACTAAAGATTGAATAAAGAGATCAATCTTTATACTAACAGACTCAAACAATCAATATCAAGATGATATCAACCTATAAACTAAAGAACAATCATGATTGAAAGATTAGAGAGAGGAACACGAGAGAGATAACATACAGACTGAATGAATAAATCAATCCCTAGATGAGATATTTTAGCTTATATAGGCTAAAGTTACCTAAAGTCCACTTGACTCTAAATCTTGTCATAACCAGCTGGAAACTCATTCTCACATCTAACAATTGTAGCATTATGACACTTATAAACCCTGTAGTATCCAAGGTCAATAAGTTGCATATTTCAACAAAAAGATCAGAATCATTCTTCGCCTTGGTAGTGTAATCTTTTAGGCTTGCATAGGGATGCACAAGAGAGTTAGAGTACTAGGCAATTGATATAGTGGATTAGACATGAACCTTTTTTGTATCTTCTTGTACATTAGAGTAGCTATCGTGGGGATGCACGATGAAGTTAAGTATAAAGTTAGTTGATATAGAAAAAGAAAAAGCAGAAGAAATAGAAAAAAGGAAATATAGAAAAGGTTGTGGACCTGGACCTATTTGTCTCACGTTATCATAGATTTTTCGCCAATCCAGGTTCCACTTCATGATAATATCTTATCAGGTTCTCTTCATGATTATATCTTTCATAGAGGGTGGCCAAACTATCATTTTTGATATAGTTATTGGGCCTCTGTCATTTTTGATAGATTTGGTCGAATAGGTCCTCCTCAAAGTCACTCAATCATTTTCTTGGTAAAGTGTTCACAAATTTGGCATTTATTTCATACTTAGTGATTGCCACATCTTTGTTTTCGAGATCATTAGCAAGATATTGAGGCTATGCTAAGTTTAAGCAACTTTTTCATCTTCAAATGCCTTAAAGTCATTAAATTTTAGCCCTCACATCTCAAATCTTAGTATCTTGTGTTTCAAAGGATCCTTTATGGCCTACAATTAAGGCAGTCCAAACTTCTTTGGAAGTTTTATAGCGAATGACAGATTTCATAAAAACATTTGGTAAGCTTGAGATAAGAATACTTTTAAGTCTCCTATCTTGGTTTGCATGCCTTCTATTTTGAGGCTTAGCCAAGCAAAAATTGAAACATGTGATTTAGGTATGTATAAACCATTTTCTAGGATTTTTAGAAAAAAGGTTTTATTCTAAAATCATGAAGATATAC
>BQNB010034732.1:0-51390 GCA_026074375.1 Tanacetum coccineum
GATTGATGCAAAGGCAATAGCCCAAAGTCTTGCAATCATAAAAGCAAACAACACTAATGAACATTGGTGAAATCAATTCACAACATTCAATGAAACCTAACATAACTAATAAAACGTCAAATACTTACTCATCATCGTGGATAGCCTAAATCCAAAAACAAAATTCCGGTCAATAACTGAACCTTTAATCTTTTTAGAATATTAGTCTAAAAATTCAACTCTAGTTTTAAATTAAGATCACTTTTATTAATTCGAAAACACATTGTTGGATACAGTAACTAAAGCCAGTAAGGAGAATTTACCTGAGGTAAAGCACCTCAAACTTATTGGAAACAAACTTCAACTATAACCTAACATTAATTGCATCTACTCAGGCAATGAAATCGTAACAAATTTGCATCTAAGTATGAGGTACGACCTTTATATTGATTTTTTCACGCTCTTCAATCCAATATTATCATTTCCAGCCGATGTATACTATATATCATAAATAAAAAGCAGAACAATCCGTTAATAACTGTGGCACCTTTTTCATACAGGCAACACTACATAGTTGCATAAGTAACCAAGAATATGAAAAATATCAAAATATGATGAACCATAAAACATAGAAGCAAATCCAAAACATCATAGCTAATTTACTCTATCCCTAATCATGCCAATTCACTCTATTCCAAATCATGAATATTTAAAACATAAACATGCTATTAATAAAGTCCAAAAACAGATTCAAAATGCACCATACAATTAAATGACAATTAGACTTTCATTTTTCTATTCAAAGCACACGTTATAGATTTCCTTTTTTAATTAACATCACTTAGAAACCTAATAAGTATAAGCATAACATATACTGACGGTATTAAAAAACTAGTTTTTACATCGTAAAATCAGTTATGAAGTTTAATCAATGGCACTTATCAACTTAGCAATTATAAACACATCTCATATGTAGCCTATAAAATCATGCGACAATTTAAAATTCAACCCTTGTATATGTGGGCGGAGTGATCAGATTTTGAGGTAGAGGAGCAGCGAAGAGAAGAGTAGAAGGAGCATTTTGTTGTGCATCTGGTTGATTTCCCATGTAGTCATCATACATCATTTTGAACAAATGATCTAAGTCGCCTTTGGATGGTTTATCAAGAGTGATGACAAAGCCTGGTTAAGTGCGAGTCCTGAACTGATATGTCTAGAAGTCTTTAATTGAAGTTTGGGTTCTTGATTGAGTGTCGTAGAAGCCATTTGTTGAAGCGCGAGGTCTAAACTACGTTGTTCAGACACCATTGCCAAAAGTTCATCAAATTTGACATTCACTGTCTCCATTACTTTCTTTATCCTTCTATTATAAATCCATAACCTCGACCAGTTTCAGAGTATCTGATGAAGAAGCCAATATCACCTTTAGCTTTGAGCTTTTCAATATCTTCACGATCGTTGTATGGGTAACAGAGAGCACCGAATACATGGAAGAAGCAGATATTTGGTTTTCTGCCATTAATAAGCTCAAATGAAAGTTTGTTGTATCTGGTGGGTATTAGTGAGCGGTTCTAGGTAAAGCACGCATTAGCAACAACATCAACCCATAAATATGAAGGAGCATTGGAAAATATCATCAATGTGTGAGCAGCTTCCACCAAATTGCGATTATGACACCCTTGATTAAATCAAGATAGTTTAACCAATAGTGTTAGCATAAATAGGTGTTATGTGATTTGAGTCAGTATGCAAGATTCAATTAGTGCATTTGATATTGTGTGATGAAGTATGTGAGTTGCAATTGATGTGTGAGAAGTTTCAGTTTAGATATTTAGTCATTTCATTTCGTTGGAAATGATAATTATGAGATATACTTTCGTTGTTCATTTCGTTATTCATAAGGTTTGGAAATAATTTATGAAAGTAAGCATCGTTAATTTGGATTTAGTATTATTAAATAAATTTAGATTCTATGATTTAATTATATAGTGAGTAATAAAAATATTTGAGGAAAATTATTGGTAAAATACACATTTACTAGTTAGAAATTATGTGTACACAATTTAATGTTTTCAAGTAAATATGTAATTTGGTTTTAAAAAGAAAAATAAATAAATATATACATATATATAAAGGGTGCCGAAAATTTTATAAAAAAAATAAAAATATGTTAAGGGGGTCTTTGTTTGGATCGGCACAAAAGAAGGAAAAGGGTGGAGTCCGAGTTTGATTAGGAAACTAATATCTTAAAAATCCCTTATAAATAGATATCATTGTCAAACCCTAAATTAGTTTTTCTTCCCTTCTCCCCTCTTGGTGTGTAGATAGGCCTCAAACTAGAAGAAAAGGAACATCAAAATTGTTGAAGAAAAATTTAGTAGAAGAATCGTGTATTTTTATATCAAAGGTTTTTGGTATAATCCCTAACTTAATCTTTTCTTTAATTCAATTAATTGTAACTTTTAAATTGGTGGAATTAGAGTTTCACCAAAAAAATTCAGTAAACATGTTAGTTTGATCATTAATAATTAATAATGGAGTAATTAATAGCGTATGGATGTGTTTGGTTGGGTTAAATTGTTGTTAAATTTCAGAAATAAAACTGGGCAGAATTTTAGGTCAACTTGTAAGATTCATAACTCGATCATACGGATGAGTTTGATAGATTTTCTTGGCTCTAAAATTAACTAAATTGAGTATACTTTCCAACTTATATCCAAAAAAGTGGTTTTTTTCCTTGAATTTGAGATATGAGATAAAAAGAAGTCCCCCAGTTTCCCAAAATATTTTTTTTTAATAAGAATTGATTTGAGTCCCCCGAATTTTAGCAGGTTTTTTGGGGTATCAGTGTGTTTAGATTTTTATGTCCGTTTGTATTTGGAGGATAGTGTCAAAAAACCCCTAATCCAAATACCCAAATTTGTTTTTTAATATTCATGAGAGTGGGGTTATGGTAATAAACTCCCTAGGTGTCTCCCCCCTAGTAAACTTTTAATATTTGGGTTCATACAGCCCCCCAAAAAATATGGGTCCTACAGCGGAAAAATAAAGGGTCCCGGGGGCGTGTTTGATTTGACTTCCAGATTAAGATAACAAAATAATAAGACAAGATATATATTAGAACCAGATTCCAAAATCCCGCGTTTTTTAAAAAACCCAGATACATAATGGATTAAAACAAATTAATTTGATAACAAAAAATCCGAAGTGAGCTTGTAACTTGGTTTCCCTGATTATTATTACAAGAGAGATACCGGTTTATACAACATAAAAACAACCATATCTTTTAGCATGGAACCTTCACCAAAACACAATCACCAATGTAAATCCCCCTTGGGCGAAAACCTTATGCTTTTACTGAAACCCCCTCCCTGAAAAAAACCATTGCTTTAAACAACGTCCAAAACAAATAATGGGTTGGTGAAATTCATAGGTTTTGAAATAAAATTCATAGATACTGCCCCGGAAACCGCAAGACTTTTTTCCCCCGAGAATAATGCCCAACCACATGCAGAACAATCCAACCAAAAACTAAGAAAAACCTAGATTATAAACATTTTACACAAAGCTCATGGGACACTGAAGGCTCGACGATCCCCATTTACTTGCTAATTAAAATAATATAATTGCCAAATTACGCCCCCATTCCGGGAACGATTTGTCTACCCCCAAAACATCCCCACCCCAAAAAATTTTTTGGACATTGCCTACAGCAAGAACGTGTCGTGATATCCCCCCGGTGGGGAATAGCTTTTGTCCCAACCCTTCCGAAACGGGGGGAGGAGAACCCCGTTGTCCCGAAAATAGATTCTATTTAAATAAATTTCGCGCTCCACATGGGATTATTGTAATTCTCAAATTACATCCTATGGCAATTGAAACTAAAGTTTCCAATGACCTGGGGCACTTAACTGGGTTATTCCCCGCAAACTGATATGTGCAAACACCAGTAAAATCCAAAACGTTCCCCCGATATCCACTTTTAAATAGAAAAAGCAAAAAATTGTATTCCACCCCCAATAAGTTTAACAAATCATATAGAAATCGCCGTAAAAAAATATGGGGGGCCTAATGAACTCACCTGTGAGTTTTCTGAAAATCCATATAACGTAGAATAAAGCCGTCCCACTAAAAAAAAGAATCCGATATGCCAAACCTAAATTAACCATAAGTTCGTAACAATTAAATCCTCGAGAGTACTATGAATTTAATAATCCTAATAGTTTGTTTTAGCAATCATTAACTAACGTTCGGTTTAGCAATAGTCAATAAAATTTAACCAGGTTTTCCCCCATGACCATGACTTTACGAGGGAGTTTGTAGGAAACCCACTTTTTAAATCGTAAATCCCCAACAACGAAGTATCCGCCGGATAAAACCCGCCCAATCCCCCAGAAGAGGCCTTTTCCATTATGGTGAAAACTCTCCCTAGTAAATATAAGTTTAACCCTTTTTTATGATAAACCCACATATAATTCCTAATATAGTTTATTACCAAATCAATCCACCAATCACCCCTAATTGGATTATGGTCAAAGATTTACCGTTTTAATAAAGTAAAAACAAAAACGTATTTTTTATAATATTGTTTTTAGTAATACTAGCATAACCTTTTTTTTGCGTTTTAAGCCCGATTTTGAAAAAATAACCGTTTTTTTTCTTATGCCCCCACCCTAGCCCTTTTTCCCCCGTATAGAGACGATTTTATCATAATTTTGACATTTTTCAATTATTTTTGACCCCTCCCCCCCTGAGCGTGGGAACAGTAAAAAAATTATAATTAATTGTTCACCTATCAAAGAAACAATGACCATTTAATTTGAAATCGTTATTTGTTTTGTCCCCCGAGTAAAAACACCCCCGTAAAAATGTTCGTAAATTTATTCCGTTATAGCTCCGGTTTTTTTTTAAACGAATTTTTTCCCTTTTTGAGGACGTTTATCCTCGAGTTAAATTGTAAAGTTCTTAAAATAATTATGTTTATGGAGGTTTTTAAAACAAAAATGTACTCTCTGTCAATGAATAAGTAAACTTTTTTTATAAAAAATTAGATTTAAATAAAAGTAATTAAATATGTCACCACGGTAAAAAAAACTCCAGCGAAATTCATAAAACGTAATTACGTTTATTAATTGGTAAAGAAATTACGATTCCCTTCATCGAATTTTAGGAAATCCTAAAAAACAATATGTAAATTATTGTTTTACATAAATATCCAAAAAAAACCCTTTGCTGTGTTTTGAAAAAAAATAAATAAAAATTTTTTTAAAAAAAATTATATTTTTATAAACTCTACTTAAAAATATCAAACTTGCTGTTTGATATTAATTTTATAAAAATTATTTTATAAACTCCGTTTAATTAACGTATAACTCGTTTTTAACGTAACTTTTTCGTTATTAATCCGTTTAACGAGTTTCTTACCTTTTCGGAATCATCGTGAATTGTATTATCTTATAAAAATATAAAATCTTCTGTTTGAAATTCGAAAACCTACTGACCCTATATGATCTTTTATATAATTTATTTATATAATATGTTTTATATACTTTTCAACCTCACAATTTACCACAAGTCTTTTATAACTATATATATCATATGTTATACATATAATAATGTCCATAAGTTCATATTTGTCCAAGATCATCAAGATCACAAGTTATTAACTTTACATGAAATCATAAACTTTCTTAATTAACTTTTAATTACAAGTTTATATATGAACTTTTTATGCTTAAACCGAGATTGTACAAGACTTATATATCCTTTATTTCATGATATTACCAACATCATAATATGTGAGAAAGTGTACAAAATCATAATCACAAGTAAAATTATATTTTTCATGTTCAAAAGTATTCCTAATGGTGATTTCACTATATAGCACATCATATACGTAAAAACTCATAAACTAAAAGCATAAAGGTTTAAAGTAGACCTTATGATGTATGATGATGATGAGAAACAAATGCTAAACCCGTGTTTAGCCTTAAAATCCAAGCTTGCACTTAAGAAAACCCTTGTTTACTTAATAAAACCCTAGTCTTCCTTTTCTTGATTATTACTTGAAAATGCTTAGCCAATGCTTGGAAATACCTTAGAATGTCTTATAATGGATGTGTATAGAAGGGTATAGGTTGAATAAAATTTTGTATGGATAGTTTAGAGGGGGAGGGTTGAGCCGTGGGTTATAAGGAGCCAAAGGGAGTGATTTTTGTGATTCAAGGCTAAGTGTTTAGCATATGCATGTGTTTATATCTCTACATACTTGCTTATATATGGAAGACTAGTCCATAAAGATGCAATAGTGGTCAAGGAGGCATAAGGAGGGTTTTAAGGGGTCTTGGTCATGGTCTTGGTCAAAGAAACAAGACATGACTAGGTTTAAATGAAAAGGTGTTGTACAAGACCTAGTTGTGTAAAAATTGTATGCTCTATGTCTCTAATGGTGTTGTTGCCATGAGTTAGGGGGAGGGAAAAGGGTTTTAGAAGCCTTTTGTTATTTAACACATTATCTAGTTACATATATGAAAGTTACAACTTGTATATTTTCATAAAAGATGTTTACTTGCATGCATTTGTATATTGTTTTATTTTCTAGTGTACAAAGTGTAAAGTAATATTAACTTGGGTAAATTTAATAAAACTTTGAGTGTTGGGTACAATCGTGGGTATTTGTTGAAGCGTAGAAAAGTTTGGCCGGTTCCAGGTATGTCTAAACGTATTTTATTGCGAAACGTATTTAACTTACGTAACCAATAAAATAAATGAACAACGACCATAATTATTCTCAAAATAATTATTTAATACTTCATTGATGTAAACGCTTAATTGATTGATGCCCTTTTACATTGAACGCTAATTTTTAGCTTACGTGATTTAGCTTAACATTTACGATTTAAAGCAAACGCGTAGAATACAAAAGATACATTGTGGATTTATCAACGTCGTCAATGACTTGAAAACACAGGATGTTATAATTATAGTGCTATTCCCCTAGAGAACGATAACAACCCACGTGTCTTGCCTATTCTACACTAAAACGGTTAGGTACGCTGCCTAGAGAGTTGTAAAACGGAAGTGAGTTTCACAATGCTCATCACCCGTATTTATAGGGGCCATTTTATGAAGAAACAAAATTTTTCCTGATTTTCCAAAACCTGTACAGAAAATGTTTTCCTATATTCTCCCTTTTTCAGTAAAACCTATTTCCTCAAGAAACATTTAATACTTCCAAGTTTTCTTAACTAAAAGCTATCATATGCTAAACTCTAATTGGGAAGCAAATATGGGCATATATTTCTAAAAGGAAAGGTAAGCATACCTAATGAGAAGCATATATTGCACAAGTTTTAGGATGATAAAATTGAACAATCATCCAAGGCAAATTACTTTGCTCAATTCAAAGCTACAAGTCTTACCAATTACCGTAAGTCTAAGTACTAAAGCATAGATAAAAAATATTAAGTACCAACAACCAAAAATAAGTAGAACTAAAAATAAAAATGTCTTAAAGAAATTATTCAAATTGCTTATTTCTTCTTTTTCTTCAAGAGATTCTTGGTGCCTTTTCCAATTGACCTTAGTCCACCATGTTGCTCATCTCTCAATTTAACTTGACGATTGAGAATGTCGGTTTGTCGGGCGTAAAAATGTTCCATGTTTGGGTCAATGTCGGGTGGGTTTTCAAAGACACGAGGAACCTCATTTGTTAAAGAATTAACAAATCGAGTAGGAGAGGGAGTACTTGCACACGAGGTCCCTTCATCATTAGCATCATCATCATCATCATCGTTGGGATGGGAGGAATATGGTTGACGGAAGGCGGAAGATGAGGAAGTAGAAGAACGACCTCTTATTATGGCATAATCCTTTTGGGTCTTTTGCTCTTGTTGAGCGGTAAGAGGATACATGACACTATCGTACAAGGCATAAGACTCGTTAAACAACTCAGGAATCTCACTCATGACAAACTTAAACAAGCGGGTCAATAACATACCATATGCTCTTGTTGAGCGGTAAGAGGATACATGACACTATCGTACAAGGCATAAGACTCGTTAAACAACTCAGGAATCTCACTCATGACAAACTTAAACAAGCGGGTCAATAACATACCATATGGTAGAATTAACCTAGCTTGTTTAGTAACAAATCCTATTTTGTTTTGCAATGAAAAATGAAAGATTGAATTTTTCGGATTTTGCAACACAATAGAACATATAACAAATAAACGCGAGAACGTGGTCTCGGTTACCCCTCAGACAGAAGACATTTTATCGGATAATTTTGACCCAAGGTTTCATAGTTGACACGATTTCACGAGTAAGAATTTAATTTTCCTCAACATCAACAACAGTTTTATGACGAATACGAGTGACGGGACCCTCCCTTTCCTCTTGAACATAGTTATTGATGTCATCAGGGCAAGGAGGATCAGTTAGGTATGGACCACCCCTAGGGATACCATATTTCAAGTCGTCAAGTGACCATTTGTCGGTAATAGGAAAACTTAACCAATGAACCATTAGATCACAGCCCAAAACCAAAGTAAATTCTTTTGTTTTATATCAAAGTATAGAACCTAAGAATGTGAATGAAGCCTTAGTAGATATAAGTTGGATTTCGCTATGCAAGAAGAATTAAATCAATTCATTGCTAACGACGTTTGGGAGTTAGTTCCACAACTTAGGAATATGACAATCATAAGAACTAAGTGGGTGTTCATAAATTAGTTAGACGAGAATGGTATTGTTTCTCGAAATAAGGCTAGGTTAGTTGCTCAAGGCTATAATCAACAAAAGGGAATCGATTATGATGAAACTTATGCCTTAGTTGCTAGACTTGAGTCAATTAGGATACTATTAGCTTATGCTTGTGCTTTAGATTTTATGCTATTCCAAATGGATGTAAAAATTGCATTCCTGAACGGTTTATCATGAGGAGGTTATATACTCATTGGCAAACTCCAGGATAATTGACTTGAAAAAACCAGATATGTTTATAAAATAAAAGATAGCTTTATAACGGATTCTTAAACAAGGACCCAAAGCTTGGTATGATAGATTAAAATATTTTCTTATTAAACATGAATATAAAATGGATATGGTAGATAACACTCTTTATACTAAGAAGAAAAGTTCAAACCTCATCATCATTCAAATATATGTCGATGGCATTATATTCTGATTCGACTGGTCAAGACATGTGTGATGAGTTTCCAAAATCACCTGCAAGCATGACGAGTTTGAGATGAGCATGATGGTGACTTTACCTTCTTCTTGGACTACAAATAAAACAAAGGAAGAGTATCGTTCCTATCAATCTAAATATTATTAAAGAAATGCTTAAGAAATTTGGCTTAGAGAAAATCTAAACCAACTGAAAACCCATGTCCTTGATACAAAACTCAACAAAAGACTAACTGATTGTGAGTCGGTAGATTAGATACCAAGTATCGAGGCATGTTAGTAGTCTTATTTATACCTAACAAGATAAGTAGGCCCGATATCATGTTTAGTGTCTGCCTTTGTGCCCGCTTCCAAAAGGCTCCCAAAACCTCTCACCTTGAAGCGGTTAAGCGTATCTTCCGATACATTAAAGGTACTACACACTTAGGATTATGGTATCTAACGGGGACCCGACATTGACCAATAGTATTATGCACGACTCTGACTCATGCGGGATTGATTATGTGGTCCAAAAGTGCACTAGCAGGTATTTGTACGTTCGTGAGATGTTGTTTGACATCTTGGTTCTCGAAAGAAACAAACCACTCTTGCTATATCCACTACCGAAGCCGAATACGTAAGCGCATGAAAAGGCTTGTCAACAAGCACTATGGATGAAACAAGCTCTTATCGACTACGAGTTTCTCGATCGTCGACGTTCTCGATCATGTGCGGACAATAAACCAGCGCGATTGACTTGGCAAAACCCCCGATGCAACATCTCGAACCAAACACATCGAAATTTCGTCACATTTCTTCGTGATAATGTCCAGAAAGGACATATCTCAATCGTAAAAGTGTCGTCCGTCGACAACATCGCTGACATTCTTACGAAACCCCTTAAACGTGAATCGTTTAACTATCTATGTCTTGGTTTAGGAATGATGGAACACATTTCATAAATTGTATTAGTCCGCCACTGTTTCTTCTGTCTCAATTCTAGTCTGCATTCCATTCCGCATCGTGCTAATTAAACTACTTCATACGAGCTGTAAGGATATTTTTGATTTTGCGAAATGCAAATAAAATTTCACTCCTCTTTGTAATTTTTTTGTCAAAACTAAGTCCAAAATCCCTCACTGAGGGCGGCCCCAAAGCACATTTGGGTGGCCCCCTTATCGATATGGGTTCGCCATCAGTAAACACTGAATATACACACTCTGTCAGAAATTTTCTAAACACAAAACCAAACACACCTCCTATCTGCTGCAAGCGACGAAAACAAACAAAACAACCCAACAACTCAAAATCAACCATTAAAACTTAAATTGAAGATCTAATCAACACCTATAATCACTCATAACATCACAAAGATCATCAATTGTAAGTCATTTCATATATTTTCTTTTAATTTGAGTCTAGGGTTCATGATGAACACAAAAATTGAAATTGGAGATTTTTTATTTTTCTTTTAATTTTGTACAATAAGAATTCTAGGATACTAGTATAACTCATTATGTTTCCAGCTTGTCATTTAGATTTCGCATACATTAGTGAGTTTGTCAAAAAACTTGATTGCGAACCAAACCCCCAATTTATTTTCAAATCACTAGTTAGGAACCAAATTAAAAACTTTGTTAGCATTGTTGATACATCAAAATCGTTTTTTAAACACATGCACAATGATCTCATGAATAAAATTCGAGATACATAATTCATATGTCTTTTTCGACATGTTTAGATGAGCAAAGTCAAATTAAGGAGTGTTTGGATTAACTCTTAGGATTTTATTTTTAGGTCGAGTTAATCGTTACTCCACATTTGTCATATTTAGGCACACACTAGAAACAATGCTCATAAATTATTACAAGTAAATGGTAATAAAATGTGACTTCATTTTTTTAGGTAATCATGCCTCGCAAGTCGTCTGACGACTATAAAAATACAAGACACTATATCCAAATGATTTCACATGAATATCGTTCACCTTTAAAAGAAAGATTAAGAAACCTTGAAAGTCTCTACATTTATGAGGATCGGGTGGTTTTTGATGACTTTGCGGAGCTAAACTATGTTCGGTCTTTGTTTCATTTTCTTGAGTTTGAGTGTCTCCTTGAAATTAATGACCAATTTATCCTCGTTACATACTCGAGTTTTATAGTCAATATCAAATAAACTATTCCGATGAAGGGCAAATATTCATTGAATTTGTGATTCAAAATCAATTCTTTTCTTACTCTCTTGAAGAATTTGCTCAAATTCTTGACATACCTTGCGAGGGTGCCTGCGTCTTTACTGACAAATGGTCACTTGACGAGTTGGCAAATGGTGTCCCTACATGGTCCATATCAAACCAACCCCCTTCTCCTGATGACATCATTTCGTATATTCGAATTGATCGAGAAGGTCAAGTTCGTCACATCCGTCATGAGGAAGAAATTGATGCTCATGAATATTAAATTCTCACTCATGAAATTGTGCCAACCCTGAAGCCTTTGGAAGAAATTATCCAGGAAAACATTTTCTGTCTGGGGGGTAATCGAGATCATGTTCCCGCGTGTCTTTGTTACATGCTCTATTGTGTTGCTAACTCTAAAAAATTCAGTCTCACCTATTATATGGCAAAACTAATGGAGTTGGTTACTAGAAAACCTAGGTTATGTTTACCTTATGATATGTTGTTAACCCGTTTGTTTAAATTCGTTATGAGTGAGAGTTCTGAGTTATCGAACGAGTCCTATGTCTTGTACGATCGTGTCATGAATCCTCTTACCGCTAATCAAGAGCAAAAAACTAGAAAGGATCGTGGCACGAGAAGAGGTTGTCACTCTACTTCTTCTTCCTCCGCCTTCAACCAACCATCCTCTTCTCATCTTAATGATGATGATGATGGAAATGGCGAAGGGACCTCGCGTGCAAGCACTCCTTCTCCCATTCACTTTGTTAACTCTTTAACAAACGACGTTCCTTAAGTCTTTCAAAACCCACCTAACATTGACCCTCACATGGAACCATTTTATACCCGCAAACCAAAATCATCAACCGTCAAGTTCAGATTCGAGATGAGCATCGTGGTGGATTAAGGTCAATCGGGAAAGGCCTCAAAAATTTGTGGAAGAACATGAAGAAGTGAGCAATTTGGAAAATTACTATAAAACATTATTTATCTTATTTATTACTTTATTATGATTAAGTACTTAAACCTATTCTATTTAGTACTAAATTAGAATGTGGTACAGGCAAAATAACTTGCCTTGGATGATCATTTCATTTTTATCATCTTAAACACTTGTTTGCATGCACCTTGATACACTATGACTACTTGTATGACACTATGCCATGTTATATCTTTGTAAACACAAATGTGCTTATTCATATAATTCGAAAAATTGGAATTTTAGTGAATTTGACTATTAAGTATTAGATGATTCATGATGAAATAGGATTGACTGAAAAAGAGAAAATTTAGGAAACTTTTTCTGTAGATGGCTTACAGAAAATCAGGAAAAACTAGAAAATCTTCTTGTCTTTAAAGAACGCCCCCCATAAATAAGGGGCGGCCCCCTAATATATATCTGGGACCGCCATATATATATGTACCGCCATCAGAGTCATGGAAAATTTCACTGTGACTACCTGATTTACTGTGCAGTTAACTATTCTCTCTTAGACCCAACTAAACTTCCTGCATTTTGCTAAACCACTTTTGGAATCTATCCTCTTAATTCTCATGCTTTTCTACTTTGATCCTATACTTCCTAATTAAATCTATGCCTTCCTCATATCTTTTTTCTATCTGTCTATCTTCGTCAAATCTTTCTACTTTGGATTTTACTCAAGTCTTCCTTCCATGGTTTTAAGAAAAATCCATACTCACAATATACCTAAAAATATCTTATTGTGATATCACATATGATGATGATAACCTCACTACACCTTCTCCTACAATAACTTCTTCATCTCCAACTCCTCTAAATGCACTATCAAAAACTCCATCCACAAATCAAACCTCATCAAGCCAAGAAAACACATCTTCTTCTTTTCAATCAAAACTTCAAATTTCACCACCATCTTCAAATGAACCAACTTCTCCTCAACCTTTAAACCCTTTGCTTGACAACATCTCAGATGTTCCGCTGGACCTTTAAACTCTCAACCACTTCAAAGTCATCCTTCTTTAGATATCACACTTTGTTTGTCACCAATCACTCCTCTTGATCACATTCGTGATACTTCATCACCACCATCTCTACCACAACCTCAACCATCTATCATGGGCCACCCTCTTTACTACAACTACAATGACTACCATGGGTCAACTTGCATATGTTGCTCTCACAACCGAACTCTTCTCTTAACATTAAGAGATGAGATAAACATCATGTTTGCTCATCTTAAGTATCTTCTCACTATCGCAATCACCTCACACTTTCCACCTCTACCTTGAAATGGTTTCAAATTTTTTTCATAAAAGTGTCACCCTAAATCTTTTTGCTCAAAAAGTCAACCCCTATGAATCATGAATCATTTAGGACTTATGTAGTATTATCTCTCTCTATCTCATGAAGCTTGTGTGATTGTGTTGTAAAACTAATGGCTTATGGTCTCTTGACTCGTATTAGCTCTATTTTTATTTTATGTTGTATGTTGCAATGAGTTTCTTGCTTGTGGAATGAAACTCTCTTTTGGGTGACTTGAATTCAATGTTATGCTTATAAGATATTTTGATCTTTGCTCCTTGTATTCTAAATTAGTTTTGGAGCAAACATTTTTTGTATGATCGATTTCCATGGTGCCCCAAAAGAGGTGGTGCATTACATCAAGGTGGGTATGTCATGATACTCGTTCGACTTCTTTCTTTCACAACTAATCTCGGTACGATCATACTTTTGAACTTCGACAAAAAAGGGGGAGAAATGGAACAAAACTCATTAATAATGTGTACTTTTATTTTATACCCCAAACTGAGTTTATATTTTGTCATCTGGCAAAAAGGTAGGAAGATTGTTAAACACAATTATGTTTAAAATCGGTTTATTTTATATTTTTTGACCTCTCAACGTTTTGATAATAACAAAATGTAAAAACGTTTACGATAAAATTAAACGTTTACAAATTATTAATCGTAAAATTTCATTTCTAAGATTAGTAATCACTTAAGTTATGAACAAACAAATCATTAAGCATGATTAGTGATTAAGAAAATATTTTTATCTTTTCCATCACATTTTTATAAAAGTATTTCACAAAAATAATTATACAAAATATTTTCTAATTAAAAGAAAAGTTTTATTAAAAACGTAAAATTTGAAATTTAATTTTTCTCCCCAAAATGGAAGGTTTCATACCAGATACAACATTCCCCACAAAAAGACAAAAATAGGAGCGTAGTCTACTAGGCGGCCCCCTTATAGGCATGGCGGTCCCCAGATATATCTGGGACTGCCGGGACCACCCCCAGTGACTGTTGGGTTTTCCTGCCTATAAATACTGCTCCATTCCTTGCAGAAAAACACACCTCTTAGCATGAAATTTTCAGATAACTTTCTCTCTCTAAATCTCTTGATCACTACCATTCTTAGATCTTGTTTCAAGTGATCTAATATCTTCTTCTCATCTCATCTTTCTCATTCAAATGTAAGAGAAGAAAATTCGTATTCGCCAAGAAACAAATTGTTATTTAATGATCTCTTCTCTCTTCTTCTAAGTATCAAATCTCTATTGTAATTATCTTGTGTATTTGTGTGATTCAGATTGTGTGTAAATCTGATAGTGTAGATCTAGTAATTGTGTATTGATTATGAAGTGGTAGATTGGTTCTAGCTAAGATTAGGACTCGACATTTAGCTTAGTGTCAGAAAATAACATAAGCGACGTGTAAACGGTTTTCTCCGCCTGAAGGGAGCTTGTTGACATAGTAAAATCTCAAGTAGGATACTCGAGGAGTGAAGTAGGGCGAAGAAGAGCTTCGTAGCCAAACCACTATAAATCTTGGTGTCTTGGTTTGATTGTTTCTTCTCTCATCTCTTTATATTGTTGTGATTGTTATTTAGCATTAGTTTAGATATTTCCTTTGTTGATTCATATTGTTGATTGTTTGAACATATTACTCGAATCTAAGCATTTTGAAAGCAAACTTTTAAAACGCAAAACGAACTTGTAAACTATTCAACCCCCCCTTCTAGTTTCCACACCAAGGACTCTTTGACTCTACCAAGATTATTAGGATCGTATATCATCATGTCATATTCTATAATGGAAATAAAGTTAGACGTTGAAGTATTTAGTTATATTGGACTAAAAAATAAAGGAACTCACGCTTAATGATCCCTGATTTACTGCATCCAGTATAAGAACTATCTTAACCACGTTGATGCACGCACATTTATTCACTCTGAAGGAAAATATACAAAGAAGATCAAGGTTAATGTACCAATCAAATTTTACATAATGTTAATGGACAATATAATGGTAAAAGACTTGCCAAAATCAGGGTGAATGATAACGGCTAAATTATACATGTTTTCAGTGGCGTTATTTATACATATTTTATCATTTCTCATGAACTTTCGATACTTAATAGCATGAAATATGTGCAGGTTGACTTGAATACATCCCGAGCTCAAATAAAGCAAAGATCAAGTACTTATACACTTTAGAAATCAAGAAAAGATAAAGTCTCAAACTAAAAAGTGCAAATGTGCACTGCACTTACCCTTTGTGCGCCGTGTACATTCCTAAAGTCCAACAAGAATTAAAACTGGTCAAATTAGTGCATTATCTCCCCCAAGTACGCCGCACAACAGTATTGTGTGCCGCATTCCCATCTTGGCTACGGAAATAAATGAAGTAATTAATACAAAGCATTAACTCACTATGTGCACCGTACAATATCTTTTTATCGCGTGCTCTTCTACTCGAAAAATCAGCCTATAAATAGAAGCCAAAATTCCTCAACTCATTTTCTTCAATCAATATCTCATTCTTACACACTCTACATCTACAACCACACAAAATCCTTACTGATATTTGATGTGCTAAACATTCTAACATTTTTCTAAGCATAACACCTATCCCTTTGAAGATCAGATCAAACAACCAAGACGAAGAAAAATTTCATCTTGGTTATTATATAATTGAAGTTTCTTGTTGAATCAAGTTATGTTATGATACTACATAGCTCATGATAGGCTAATTCTCTCTGATACTCGCGTTGAAGTTATTATGAAGTTATTATAATGAATAAGTGTTTGGTATGATCGTGATCTCATTAATCTCAAGCTTATGTTGCAACCCTATTATATCTTATCTTTTCGGTTTTGCTTATCAACTGATCGAAAGACTTGTTATGATCTATACGGTTTTACAGATTTGTCTATGGTCTTTATCGTCTGTGTCAAGAAATCTACTTTCGTAAATTGATAAACAAAATAATGTTTGATATAATAAGTAACTGGATTATTTGAGTGACACATTTGGTCTAGCCAACTAAATATAAGTCTTAAGTTAATAAGTTAATTTGTGAAAACGTTTTCTGACGAGAAATCCTTTTTATAAATTAAGGTTCCATCTTGAAGGTCTAAATCATTACCATTACTTATAAATTATTTTTAACTATCCGAGTAGTCATCCTCATTATCATTGGGTAAAACAAAAGTTATTTTCAAAATTGTTAAAGTCTAATTTTCTTTTGATTATTTGAACACTACTTAATCATCTCGGATTGTCATGGTCTTACCCTGAACGTTATTACTACATCGTGGGTTATACTTTTACCCGTGTGTTTCCCTATAATAATATTGGTATTTTCGGTCGTTATAAATTTAAAGCTTTTAAAATACATCAAAGTTTTTGGCGTCGCTGCTGAGGATTTTTAAGGTGTTTTGTAGTCAACTCTGGAAAATTATTTAAACTCCCCCTCTTTTTCAAAAATCGTCGTACAGTTTTCTGGCAAACTTACCCAAACAAATTTTCCTTTAGATGCATACACGTGCTTCCAATTCTGAACTTGTTGAACCATTACTTGAACCTGAACGTACTCTGAATCGAAGACTCCGTTGACGAAATAGAAGAGCTCCATTCGATTAAAGAAACAACCTTCCTTAGCACCCGAGAGTTGTCTATCTGCCAATTCTCAACATAAATTACTTCCGTCACTTTCTCGTTACCCTTGAAAACCTCTATCCAATGGATGACAAACCCAAGTGGGCTGCCGATCGTGTTGTCGTTCCTACTCCCGGTTTCCTTAATCACTATTCCTGAAACCACAAACGAATTTTCCATTAAAGGTAACCACTTGACTCTCATCAAAGGAAACCAATTTGATGGTAGAACCAAAACCGATCCTCACAAACACATTCACGAATTCCTCAGAATCTGCGATATGTTTAAATACAGAGACACCGAAAATAAAGCTGTCCGCCTAATGATGTTTCCCCTATCACTCACTGGAGAAGCAAAAACATGGTTGGACGAACTCAACGAAAGGAACTATCAAAACATGGGATGAACTCTGAACCGCTTTCATTAGCCTATTCTTTCCCCCAGCTCTTTTCGACCGACTCCTCAGAGAAATCCGTGCTTTTTCCCAACATGAAAATGAATCTCTAACCGATGCTTGGCTTCATATGAAAGAAATGCTCTGAAGTTGCCATGGTCATAATCTGTCCAAAGGAAATATTATCAAAATCTTTTACCATGGTCTCAACGAAATAACCCAAGAAGTTCTAAATGCCATAGCCGGTGGTATTTTCCTCTATAAAACACCAAATCAAGCTTATCAGCTTCTAGAAGATAAAGTCTTACTCAAGCTTGACTGGGCTAAAAATCAAAAAACCAAATCATCTCTTAAGAAAACCGTTGCTTTCGCCGCTGAAGGTAGCAGTAAATTCGACACTGACAAAATTATGGCCCGAATGGATGCCATGACAAGATTATGGCCCGATCTTGACGAAGATGACATGCCTATGTCTCGTGAAGAAGAGGCTAAATTCATGCAAACTTTCCGTAAGACTCGTTTTCACAATAATTACTGCGACCGAGACTCGAATCGCGTTAATTGGCGTTTAAGCGAACGAAATAATTACAACCGAAATAACTACCGATCCAACACCGATGATAAATCCTATGATCTTCAAAGATAATTCAACGATTTCATGAAATCTCAGCAATCAACCAACCCTTTTGTCAAATATACATTCATGGACCTCAAAACTCAACTCAAAACCGTAGCCCAAAATCATCAAGCTTCAATCCAAAACCTTGAAACTAAGTTCGACAGACTCGCTGACAAGCAATCTAGTCGACCTTCTAGATCTCTTCCGAGCAACACTCAACCAAACCTACAAGGAAACAACTCCAAAGCCTATCAACCACTCCAATCTCTTAATGAGCATGTGAATGCCGTATTCATAAGAAGTGATAAATCTTATGATCTACCAGCTAACCCAAGTGATCAACAAAACAATTCTAAAACTCCCATCAACTTCGATAGCAATGATGAAGATGATGAACCTACACCACAACCAAAAACTCAACCCACAAAACCAGTCAAACATACACCATTACCCAAACCATACAAATAAAAAAATTTATATCCTCAACGCCTAAGAAAAGAAAAAATGGAGGCCCAATATGGAAAATTCCTTGACGTGATCCGAGCCGTCTGAATCAATATACCTCTTGTTGACGTCTTAGTCGGAATGCCTAACTATGGCAAATTCCTCAAAGAACTCATAAGCAACAAACATAAAATTGAACAAATTTCTGCCGCTTTCCTAAGCGATGAAAGTTCAGCGATGATCCAAAATAAAGTTCCACCAAAACTCGGAGATCCTGGAAGTTTCCTTATTCCATGTAATTTCAACAAAACCTTCTCCTACAATGCTTTAGCCGACCATGGTGCTAGCATTAACCTTATGCCATATTCCTTATATGCAAAACTATCTCTCAAAACTCTTAAACCTGTCAAAATGAGCGTAATATTAGCCGACAGATCATTCCAATACCCTGTTGGAATAGCTGAAAATATTCTCGTTGAAGTTGGTAAATTCATCTTTCCTGCTGATTTCGTTATTCTCGAAATGGAAGAAGATAGCAAAGTTCCCCTCATTTTGGGACGACCCTTTCTTCACACTAAAGTTCCCCTTATTTTGGGACGACCCTTTCTTCACACTGCTAATGCAGTTATTCAAGTTAAACAGAAACAACTCAATCTTAGAGTTAGGACTGAACGAATGATCATACATGTTTCAGTTATCGATGAAATCTTAGAAGAAGATTTTGACGCTCTTCTAGAAGAAGGAAGCAAAATCCTTCATTCCATCGAAGGAACCATTCTCGAAGAAGAAATCTTTTCTAAATTCGATAAATTCATAGCAATGGCTACAAATGAAAACTATGACTCTGAGTTTGACGAAGAAGAACCAAAATTTGAGAAAATCACCATCAACACAGATTATAAAATCAAGACATCTCTCGAAGAACCTCCTACGGATCTTGAACTCAAACCTCTTCCTGATAACTTAGAATATGTATTTTTGGAAGAACTCTATTTTCTTCTTGTAATCATATCATCTCAACTCTCTGCTCAAAACAAAAGCAAACTTGTATTTGTCCTTAAAAAACATAAAGAAGCATTTGCCTAAAAAACAACAGACATTCCTGGTATCTGCCCATCATTCTGTAAACACAAGATACAACTTCTGGATGACAAAAAGCTAGTTGTCCAAAAACAGAGAAGGTTAAATCCAAACATGCAAGAAGTTGTTAAGAAAGAAATCATGAAACTCTTGGATACCGATATTATTTATCCAATTTCTGATAGTCTTTGGGTTAGTCCTATTAACTGTGTACCAAAGATAGGCGGTATTGCAGTGTTCATAAATGAAAATGATGAACTTGTCCTAACAAGAACCTTTACGGGTTGGAGAGTATGCATCAATTATCGTAAACTCAATGAAGCAACCGTAAAAGATCATTTCCCTTTGCTGTTTATGCATCAAATGTTGGAAAGACTCACAGGAAATAAATATTTCTGTTTCCTCGATGGTTTTTCTGGATATTTCCAAATTCCTATCGATCCTATGGATCAAGAAAAAATAATGTTCACATGTACAGTCGGTACATACGCTTATAGGCGAATGCCTTTCGGGCTATTGCAATTCCCAGCTACATTCGAAAGGTGCATTTAGCACTCTATCATGACAAGGAAATGAAGAATCCGTCTAAAAATCATGGACGATTTTAATATCCATCTTTGAAACTCCTTTTCACAATTTCTAAACAATCTCGATAAAATGCTCCAGCATTGTAAAGATGCTCATCTTGTCCTTAATTGGGAAAAATGTCACTTCATGGTCAAACAAGGAATTGTGCTTGGACACAAGGTATCTAGCGCAGGACTTGAAGTCGACAAAGTAAAAATCAACATAATCTCAAAACTTTCGCCCCCTACTAACATCAAAGGATCTAGAAGCTTTCTTGAACATGCCAGTTTTTACCGAAGATTCATAAAATATTTCTCGAAAATTGCTTGACCACTAACTAAGCTGCTTGAAAAAGATACTTCATTTAAATTCGATGACGAATGTCAAAAAGCATTCGATTTATTAAAAAGAGAAACTCAACATTTCTCCTGTATCGTAAGCCCGAAACATGGAATCATCCGTTTAACTTATTGATCCAAGTGATTCGGCAGTTGGACTTCTTAAGTCAAAAAGAAGGTAAAATTTTTTCACCATCTATTTCGCAAGTAAAACTCTAATACAACTCAACAAAAAAACACCGTATAGCTAAAAAAGAGTTTTCATTGTTGTAGTTATTTTTCATTCGACAAATTAGATCCTACTTAATACTTATCAAAAACCATTGTTTACACCGATCATTCAGCTCTTAAGCATTTATTTAAAAAACAAGATGCAAAACCCTGGCTTATTCGATGGATTTTACTCTTACAAGAATTTAACATAGAAATCAAGGATAGAAAAGGAACAAAAAATGTTGTTGCTGACCGTTTGTCTCAAATTGAAAATGAAGAGTCAAGTGATGACAGTGATGTTGATGATAGCTTTCCTAGAGAGACCCTTATGGAAATTAACACAAAAGATAAACCATGGTTCGCAGACTTTGCAAACTATTTGGTGGCTGAAGTTATACCGAAAGGGATGACGTATCAACAAAAGAACAAATTCTTCTCTGACCTCAAACATTACTTCTGGGAGGAACCTTACCTTTTCAAAATATGTTCTGACGGAATAATCAGACGCTGTGTATCCGGATCAGAAACCTAAACAATTTTAGATCAATGCCACTACGGACCAACCGGTGGACATTATGAACCAAACGTAACCCTAATAAGTCCTACTATGACTCAGATTTACTGGAACAACAATTTATTTAAAGAAGCTCATACTCTAGTTCAATTTTGCGAAGCATGCCAAAAGACGGGGAATATATCGAAACGTGATGAGATGCCCTTAAACAACATTCAAGTACGTGAAATTTTTGATATATGGGGTATTGATTTAAGGACCAGTTCCTAAAAATCACATAAGTTTAATGACAAATCTTGTCGCTTTTGAATACGATCTAAATGTCCGAGAGCTCAAGATTTACCACAACTGAAGCCCGATGGTTTACACCTTCCATCAAGAAACTATTATTGCCATTTTAGGATATCCAAAGTTCTTATTAGTGACCGAGGTACTTACTTCAGTAACAAGATAATGGAAAAGACCATGAAAAGATATGGAGTTAACCACCGTTTTTCCACATCTTACCATCCTCAAACCAGTGTCAATTGAAAACTAACACGAACAGAGCTCTTAAAAAGAATTTCTATAAAATAAACGTTTAAAGACAATCCTGCTATTTGGTCAAGAAAACTTGATGACGCTTTGTAGGCTTTTCGCACCGCTTACAAAACACCTACCGGTACCACACCCTATAAACTTATTTATGGAAAGAACTGCCACTTACCATTTGAAATTGAACACCGTGCATACTGGGCTTTGAAGAATTGCAACCCAGATCTCATCGCTGCTGGTGAAAAACGAATGTTCCAGTTACACGAATTAGACGAATTTAGACATCAAGCCTATAAAAACTCTCGTCTATACAAGGAAAGAACCAAAGTCTGGCACGGCAGAAAATTAAGAATGAGGAAAGAATTCAAACAAGGAAACAAGGTTCTGCTATTTCACTCGAAGTACAAATTTAAACAACCGAAACTCAGATCCCGTTGGCTAGGACCATACATAGTAAAATATCAATATCCATCCAGATATGTTGAACACTATGGAAAAGATGAAAACGTCATAATAGTCAATGGCCATCGACTT
The DNA here is from genome assembly GCA_026074375.1 of Tanacetum coccineum. Classification (NCBI taxonomy): domain Eukaryota; kingdom Viridiplantae; phylum Streptophyta; class Magnoliopsida; order Asterales; family Asteraceae; genus Tanacetum; species Tanacetum coccineum. The sequence goes on from BQNB010034732.1 coordinate 22,490, forward strand.
AAACTACATCATGAAGAAGATAATGACCCAAGGGAAGCAGTAACTCCCTTTTTCCTAAAAGAATGACTCCTGAAGTATGAGTCTAGCTAACGACTCTCTTAAAAATTAAGCGCTTCTCGGGAGGCAACCTGTGCTTCACTTAAGTGTGGAGGAGTCCCTCCTCCATTCTTCTTTCATATCCTTTATTTATTTTTTATAAAAAAAACGACAAAAAAATATTTTCTTTTTGTGTGCTTTTTGTTTGTTTACTTTATCAGTAATAATAGTTTAGAAGATTTTGGAAATTAAAAGAAAGCTCAAGAATAGCTCTCTCGCAGCTATATATCTATATGCCCCGGGAAGTACCGCTTTCCCTTAATTTTCTCTATTTTATCTCTATTATCAGTTTTCACATTGAGAGCAATGTTTAACTTAAGTTGGAGAGAACCAAATCAGGAAAATTAATATAATCCCTCCATGTTTGCCCGTAAAATTTTTTTTTTCTAAAAAAAATCAAAATTTATATATATGCTTTCAAAAATTAAAAAATGCTCTTAGTAAGGCAAATCCAACTGAATTGACTCTATAGCTAGCACAACCTAGTCCACTAAATTGTGAGAATTATAAACCTCTAGAATATTTGAGTACCCACTTTTGGTGCCTAAGATAATTGATGCCTTTAGCTTGTTCTCGAGTTACAGGATAATCAATCATATGTATCTATTCCATCGTTATGGATGTGTATATGTGGTTTTGTCGCCTTTTCTGGAGCAAATGAATTGTTTTGATCATTATAATTTTGAGAGAGCAGTAATTAGAAGCTCTAGAACTTGTGCTTGATCATCATTTATTAGACCGAAGCCTGATTAATCATATATATAAGTTCCAAGCCTATTCTGCGAGTGCCTACCCTATTTAGACTAAATTGGCTAAAAGTCCTAAGTTAAAGTTAAAAGAAGAAGTTATGTGCCAAGCCTTAGTTATGATTATCGTGGCATGAAAAAAAAAGAAAAAAATATATAGTAGTTCAAATAAAGGCTCAAGTTCTGGCACGTACAGATTGTATCCGATCTAGTATTAAATTCCGCCCTTCGGTCAAGTTTATGTGTTAAGTACAAGCCTATGGTAGCTGTCTAGATTATGTCTGGCGAACTGAGTGTTCATCACAAAAATATACCTTGTTCCAGTGCCTGAGTGAAATTAACAATCAACACTATCCCTATTTGAGTGCTATGTTATATGTCTAATACATGAAAAGTTACACTAATATGCAAACCTCTATAAAAAATCAAAATCTCCAACGTCCACGATAAATGATATCTTATTTTTGATCTTCATGCTTGAGGGCAAGCAATAAGCTAAGTGTGGATGGATTTGATAACCCCAGAAATTATACATTTTTCTATGGCGTTATTTGTATATATTTTATCATTTCTCGTGAACTTTCGATAACGTAATAGCTATTAAATTCTTGCAGGTCACATATGAAGACATCCCGAGTTAGATACATCAAAAACAAATACTTTACATGATAAAGAACACTCAATCAAGAAAAGATCAACACTCAGCCCAAGTACCAAATGGCGCCACACTTACCTTCAAGTCAAAGACCTCAAAATTCCTCGCATTAACTTCAAAAGTACCCGCATAATTTCCTTTATGCCCCATTCCCATCTAGATATGAAGAATTTATGAAGACTTTAATGCTACTGCATTTACACCCTAAGTACGCCGCACATATTCTCTTATGCGCCGCACTTACTCAATAAACATTTAATACTTACGCATTTACGAAAAATGACTACAAATCGTACATTTTTAAATATCGGACTTTGAAAATACCCGCATTTACAAAATGTGGGACAAGTTTTTAAACTCATCCCACTAAAAACACACCCATGTGGGGGCGGCACAAAAGAGCCACATGGTTTAACCATGTGGCATTCAACCTCTTCCAAAATGCATGTATTGCATGTATAAGACTTATAAAAGTCTAGACTTTTACACATAGTTCATTCAAAAAGATAAAAATCATATCACTCTTCTTTCTCTCTTGCTCTTGCCGCCACCAACACACCACAAACACCAATCTTATAAAATTTTTGAAGATCAAACAATGAGCACACTAGTGAATATGACTACCTAGTGTGTTTCTTATATTTTTGAGGTGATTTAAAGAGGTTTTAAAGAAGGTTATATTCAAGATTGGGGCTGAGATTATACAAGTATTATAAAGTCATTTTGGGTAAATAAAATGGTGGTCAAAAATTAATTTGGGGTAAAGATCAAGAGTGGTGTAGAAGGCTTCCATTGTTTTGGTCATTTATTCATCATTTTTCCTTCATTGAGTTGGTATAAACCTACTTTTTCTTGTGTGGATTATTTTTGATTTCATTATATGTATGTACATGTATGATATATGATGATCAAGAGGTGAAAAGGTTCATGCATGCATAGATCTAGGGTAAAAATGGCTTAATCAACTACTAAAACTTGCTAGAAATCATTGAAAATTTAGGGCTGTTGTTAACAGCAAGTTCTGGATTTTTGGGTTGGCATAATGGTTGATTTGATTTACCTAGGTTGTAGAGAATTGAGTTATGAAATGCTAATTGGATACCCAATGAAGAGTAAAAAAAAATTGAATGAGTTATGACCATTTATCCAAAAGACATCATTTCTGACCTTGGCTATACAATGGCAACAAAAAGTCATACATACGTACTGATTGGCTAAAAAACCTAAAACTATGAGACCTAATAAAATCATGTCGTTCTGTACCAATTGGATATACAAACCAATTCCATCTGGTTTGTAATGGCATCAAAATGTGGAAAGAGAGTTTTCATCCAATTTTACTTGACTTTGGTGTAGTGATTTGATCATAAGCTAAAATGTATACTTAAAAATAAGTATAAAAGTAACATTGGATCTGTAATATATACTTAAATATGAAACTAAGAATGTAAAGTTTTCAATTATATCATTTACGGTTATTAAAATACGACTATTTTTGTAAACCTAAACGTATATAAAATTTTACGTCTACACAAACACTATAATTAATAAAACGTTTTTACCACTAACCCCAGGAGAAGGACCTACTTCTTGGAGTTTTTAAAATGATAACTACTGATAATAAACATGTCCGACCGCTCGAAACCCGAAAATTATAATAAGACTCACTTACATCTTTAAAATGGGCCATATAGCCTAATTGGGCCACTAGGCCCAATGTATTAAAATAGGCATATTGGACTTGGCTTTAAGCCCAACCCACTTGGGCTTGCTTAATGGGCCTATTGGGCTTTTTGGACCAATTTGGACAATACTAGTAAAATGACTAATAAAAACAAGTTAAAAACCTAGAAAACTTTAAGTGTGAAATATTTATATTTCAAGAGCATGATCATCTTATAAACTACATGTCAACATATACTTATTTAATATTATGAAATTATCTTTATATTTATCGACTATAAACAAGGACCCTTACAATTTGTATAGGACTCTTTGTATCTACGCGCTTACGCCCGAAGTTCTTATTCATCGATATTCTCGTCCGACATCACTAAGTGAGTTCATAGCCTCACATTTTTTACACTTTAATTGTTCTATAAACCCGCGAGGGAGATAACATGCTTGTTTTTAAAAATAGAACACATGGGAGATTGTATGCTAGTTGCCTGGATTATTATAAGTTAGCTTAACTCCTAGAAAAAAACCCTCGGAAATCGATGAATTGTTAATTACCGGTAGAATGGCAATACCTTGATACATGGGAATATTACTATTTGGAGCTGCCACCTCCATCCGGACGACTAGCGTAATCGTCAAGATTACGGGAATGTGAACACAACGGTTCAATGTATAGAGAATAATATGCATCTCCTGAGCGAGGGTTATATGGGCATACCTGTTGGAAACCCCAAACATAATTAGATGGTAACGTTCAATGTCACGAGGCTTATAAATAATCCCCCGATATAACTTTGTTTGGCCACATCGTTATATCCTGATGAATATTGAGAAATGATACTTGTGTTCAGAGATGAGATGTTGGGAACCCCAACATATTTTTATGATTTTATATAGAGTTAATTTCATAATTAGTCCCTAATGTTTGTCGGGTATAACGGATTTAGTCCCTCCGAAACTTTTTTAACCAAGGATCCCTCCCCAATCTCTTGACCCTATCGGATTTTAGTTCCCCTCTGACTAACTTTGTTATGTCAATCCCCGTAAAGTGGGGGGTATTTTCGATGTATAACCCTCTAGGTTCATCATCTTCATCATCTTCTTCCTCCCACACACACAAATTAGTGTTTCAATTCACACACCCCAATCAAGATGAGTTCATCATCTTCTTCCTCATACCGACGCTACAATCAAGATGTTAGTAACAAAACCCATTGTGACTGCAAACCTCCACACCCTATTCCCATTCAACCGCTTGGAACCCACTGATAAACATCCTAGTAGAAGTTTAATAGAAGGATCCAATTCGTTCAAATCACAGAAGTGTAGTGTTAATGGTTTTTGGGATCTTGAAACTTCTAGAGACTACTACAGAAGGTTTGTTTATTCACTACATGATGAGAACAAGCAATGAAGAGGAGAACAGGATGCCGTTGGTGTGATAGGATGACACAATTGGGGTGGTTTTCCAACAACTCATTCGGTGAGAAGCATTTGAAGTCTGAATTCACTTTTATTAAGTCAAAATTCAAAATTTATGATAGATGAATGTTATATTGTGTTTTTTTTGTATTGTACTTGACTTTGGTACCAATGTATGACATTGTAATGTACTGGTTTGAATTGAAAAAAAATGTTTTGTGTTTTGTTGGAATGAATTGTTAACAGTAGTTTAACTTGAAAAAAAATGTTGGAGAATTTGGAAAGATGTGTTTGTTACTTTGGGTGGTCTATATCTGTTCTCCTCTGCTTCTTCAGTGAGGGGTAACTACTGAAGGAGTATTGGAGATTATGGTTTGGAAATGTAGCTGACATATGAAATGTAGCTTGGGAAGCTACCATCAGGTTGATATTAGAGTTGATAGAGATATGGTGCAGTATCATCTGTGATACCCTGTACCATCAGAGATATTAGTTGTATTTTGTTTCTATGCATATCTTTCTGAATCTCAGTTTGTAGCAAGGATTTTGCATGTAACTACTGAAGAGATATTGAAGATTAAGGTTTGGAAATGTAGCAGACATAGGAATGAGTATGCTCTGACATAGGTTTGGAAATGTAGCTGAGATTATGGTTTGGAAATGTATGACATTAGTTGTATTTTGTTTCTATGTATATCTTTTTGAATCTCAGTTTGTAGCAAGGATTTTGCATGGTTGGTGAAGTTATTTATTATCCAACCACCTTACATTTTCCCTTATAAATAGGCAATAACCCTAATATCATTTTCACCCTCACCCTAGCCGTTTTCACTTACTTCTCTGTTGATCAATATGGACAAAGGCAAAGGCAAAGTACCAGGTAAGTCTTTTTGCTATTCTTATTGTTTGTTAATCCTCACTGTTAATCTTGAATAGATATGTTGTAATTAGTGGGGTCTTCTAAATCCTTAGTTCCTCGCATTTGGTCACTCTAAAGGCCAAGCCTATGTTATCCAACCAAGAGATGCTGAAAGCTTAAAGAGTCGACTCCTGCCACACATAATTGGATAAGGATGTATGGATATCAAAGTACGTAGATGATTATTATGCGATTATTATTATCTGGAACACATGGGTGCAAGATGAAACAACTGATGAAGAAGATAGGATGAGTGTTCCATGAACCACCAAGGATGAGGTCATGACAACCAAAGGAATGATGACCTGCTATATTAATCAAGACACTTCCCCAGTTGACAAGTTTGTTCCAATTTGGATAAGCTATGGGATCAAAAAGGATTAGAAAACCCTACAAATACCTGTAGCATGTAGGGTCTTTGCAATACCTAGACAATGGGTTAGAGATTGAGAAAAAGATGAGAAAGAACCTCCATGAAGCATATGAATTGTGGTTTTAACAGGTTAGTGTTCCATGATTGTGCAAGTTGCTATGTAAATTGCTACTTTATTCGAATGTTATGTCTTATGTAATGTCATAAGTTATGTCCTTTTTAAAACACTTACTATGTATGTAAGACAACTGAAGACACCTTAATTCCAGTGTTATGCATTTGTTGTTTTAGTATGCATAACCTATATCAGTTTGGTTTAGCATTTACAAATCCTAGTAAAATGGTAAAAGGAATATATTATCATGACACACATTCATAACAATCAACAAACACATTCAACCAACACACTTCATTAAAGATAGTTGGTAAAAAACCAGTGTTTGACCTATACAAAGTCAAATATCAACACTTAACTACAGTCATAAAGTACCAAAGGAAATAGACATAGTTGTATCACCTTAGATATTCCAACACATACAAGTACATAACCTAACTAGCTGTTGTGTACTCTGTGTGTTTGTGAACCATGAACACCAGCTTTGTTGTGAACCATGACAGCATCTCTCATACCAACACAACAACAGGCTTGTTTAACCACCCCCTTTTTTACTCTTGCAGCAAAGCCTCGTGAATTGTACCAACCCTGCTACACGATTTGCAAGTAACACTATTTCCTGCTTTGTCCACTTCTTAACTTCATACATTTCATCTGAAAGCTCACTGCACTCTTTTTCCCTTTTTAGGGGTCTTCCAATCTGTGGTTGAGTATTTGGTGGATAATGTTGTGGCACATCTGATTCTTCCAACCTGTGTCCTTATCACATGGATTTATCTTAAATTTATACATCTCTTCTCATGATGTTAACTCAATGAAAACTGGAAGACAAATAAGACCGGTATTCCCAGTATCTATCCCAATATTTGCGATCCATATGGAAGCAACTGCATGTGTCAGGGTATCCACTCAACTCCCATTTATCTACAACTACATACTCTATCACTCAGTTAACCACAATTGATCACCCCACAGTAACAAGAAACTTGATAACAAGTCACTACCATTCCATTCAATCACCTAGGAAAATTACATCCCAATAAGTCAATCTAACACAAGCAAAGAAATTTTCATTGTTGTTAGATACTTAACCTCAAACTTTGCAGCACGGCAGCCTTACAATAAGCTTAAGAGACTTTGTCAGTACTTTGTTGTAAAGGTCCATCACACTTGTCGTTGCACCTTCTGAACATTCACAATTCTCTCATAAGGTATTCCCTTATGTAACTAAGACAAGTGAAATATAGCTTGGTCCCTTCCCTCTAGAAGCTGCCAGTTTAGAACTTCACACAATTATTCAAAGAATATTCTTTTTGCCCCATAAAACCTAATGAAAAAATCAATAATAATTTAGTAAATCGAAATCCATGCAGATACAATCACACCATAGTTAGACGTAACCCTTAATGCCATACAAAAATAATACAAGTTGTACTGTAAAGAGACTAGCCCAGTGTTGTGTGGATCTTCTCAAACCATTAATAACTTCTAAGTGTGATTTTTCATTTCTTCCATTCTTTTATCAAACAATTCTAAAGGTGAAGCAGTTCACATTTCCATAACATTTCCTGTAAAACTAACCTCTCAAGCATTTTTCATATTATCATAAATGTGTTTGAGACAATCACAACCTATGTTCGCATTGAAGTTCTCTGCTATGGCTTGGTATCACACCCTAATGTATAACAGAATATATAGAAAACTATTTATAATACAACACATTTAAAAAAGAGTTTTAAGTATCGAAATTACCTTTCCTTTCAATATAAAAGTAAGTTGGAGTTTCAGAAAGCTCAAGATCATCACCTAGGAAGTCAAGGACCACTTCCAGCATCCTTGCTTTCAGATTCAACTACAACATATGCAAGTGGATAGATCCCATTGATGGGTCAACTCCAACAGCATTTAAAATTGGCCAGGGTATGGTCAGACAAGAAACAACCATCCAAGACCTAAAAATCCTCTTCCTCCACTGAAACCATCTTTTAAAGTCCTAAACATATTGATTCCGCTTGAACTTTCTTTCTCACTGTCTGGATCTATGGTGGTTCAACCTCTATTCGATCTGTATGTTTTGTTCTTCTCTTCAATTCCATACAGGTATCTCTTAACTGTGGCATACTGCCGGCTATAGCTTCCCACAACTCTTTCATAACCATTTTTTAGCTCTGAACACCTTCTACTTTGATAATCCCACTCAAACTTTTTTACTGCAATTGATCCTTAGAGTGGGTATTAAAGTACTCTTTGTCATTTGGTTTATTTGTTTCCTCTACATCCATAGAAAGAAAAGTTGCTAGTGCATTTGATACTATTACTTGATTGTAACATGTTGAGTATCCTTAAGGGTTTCGACTACCCATGTTCCTCATTCAACTTGGACTCGTTGATAGCCCAAGGAACAACATAAGAATCCCTAGGTTTGGTTTGCCATTTTCCTCCTTTCTTAGAAATGGACTTGGGCTTTACTTTACTTATTGGGCCATTTTGATCACCAGTAAAAGGTATAACACTTCCCATGTCATTGTTAGCAAAATCTGGAACTTGGCCTTTACAAACAACCCTCACCCTTAGCTTGTCATTTTTTTTCAAGGATAATTCTTCTTTTTCCACAACACTCTAGTGACTTTATCCTTAACTAGTTTACTAGTAGCAAACTGTCTCCAGAAAGAAATCCTCTTAATAAACCTTTCCTCCTTTACCCTGTTTCCAATATTCACCTAGCAACTTTTCCTAATGCTTCTCTCCTAACACCTTCATCGATCACATCCACTACAATTCCTCATGAATCACCCTCTTCTAACTCAAACACTTCATTCGCCTCAACTCAATTCTCTTTACACATCCCTAACCATCTCTACCCCAGGATCTGTTGTCCTCGAAACTCAGCCATATCAACATCTACATCCTCTATCAATTTCACTCATCTACAAAAATAGTCACTGTCTTCACTATCTGATCCAGAATCCACACCTGAACCATCTACTCACTACCTGAACCAACCTTCTTGCTTGCCCTAACGTTCTTATTTCTTTCCGTACTAGACTGTTGACCTTGTCCTTAGATTTATAGGCAACTTTTTAGACTCCCCTTTAAACCTCTCATCCTCGACTTACATCAACCTCCTCCCCTCATTACCAGAACACTACAGGTTGAGTCACATCAATAATTGGTATCGCCAAAGCTCTTGTGTATAAAACATGTTTGCTTTTTAACAGTAATGGTCAGCTGTACAGTTCTAATATCCTTAAACTATCAACTACATTACATTTCATACACATCTTTAACAACAACCAATTCCTACAAGACCATTTTCTAGCTCTGAGTGTAGGTTTCCTTATAATAATAGGCCATACACAAAACAGGTTTTCTACCCTAACTCTTGCAGCATACCTATTACTCGCTATAGAGAATATGTTAGAATCAATATCATCAACCCAATTTACCTTACCACCCTTGTAAACGAGTCCAGAGAGGAGGTGTGAATGTACCTCCATGTTAATCTTTATACAAAATACACTTGGGAAACCTCCTGTTTGATAAAAACGAAAAATTCCAAAATAGGGTTTCAAAATTATATTAAATACATAACCTTTGATTGACAAAATAACACTTACTCAGAAATCTTCATATGGATTTGCTTCTTGTCCCTTTTTCCGAACCCTCCATTGACACAGCATTGAGGATGTAAGTGAGGATTCGCACAATCAAACAATTACCGGACTTCTTCCTAATTGGATTGGGGATTTAGGGTTCTTGGAGGGGGGGGGGATACAAATTTGGGGATGAATTGTGTTACTGAAAGTTATATATATACCTAAAATGGGCGCCAAATATGAATAGACGAAAATACCCCATCTCAATATGTCCCCCCCAACGTCCCCCCACTTAACGGGATTGACTAACAAAGTAAGTCAAGAGGGACTAAACCGATACGAATACGGGTCTAAAAGATTGGGGACTGGATCCTTAAAAAAAGTTTCGGAGGACTAAACTATCCTTATACCCCTAAACAAACCTTAGGTACTAAATTATGAAATTAACTCTTTTATAGATAAAAACTCTAGGATTCACCAACATTATTGTTTGACTTTTACATGTATTATCTCAGATCCCTTGAAGGTAATTTCCGCGATGGAGATTTTGTTGTCGCTTTACGGAAAACACCGAAATGTTTTGAACCCATTAAAATAAATGTAATCGAGGAAATATTTAAAAAAGTGTTTATTAATTATGAAATGATTTGGGCCTATGATGTAACTTTTATTACGAATGAATGTATTGTAAAACGTCATCTTTCGAGTCGTTTTCTATGCTTGAGTATTGTATTAACTAACGTAGCACCCCATAGGACCTTCCGATGAGAATATATAAATGGGGGTGTTACATATTGGTAATCATAGCATAAGTATAAGAACAAAAGATTTACAAAAAAGAAAATGAACAAAAGAATTTTGCAAATCTTTTAACTATAACTGTACAAAGCAAATCTCCGAATTACCGATGACAAGATAGAAGAGTTATTTATCGAATATATATATGAAAAATATATATGTTATAATATAAAAATTCATTTATTTGAATATAAATTTTAATTATGTAATTATTTTAATACTAATTCGAGATAATTTATACGACCAGAATTGTCAAGAGAAAACCCTAAACACCTTAACAGCCGAACAAACTATTCCCGAATTAAACCCGTTATTCCCCGAGCCGAACCACGTTGAGGATGCCCATGATCCACCGAAAAATGGTTGACATTCCCGATGATGAGGAGTTAGTAGATTATAATTAAGATGAGAAGAAGAACCTAAAAGAACCGAGGAAGAACCTGAGGAAGAACCCTATGAAGAACCGGAACCAACTAATGGCAATGAATCAGTTTTCCTAACTCCTACACCCACAGCCCGAAAATATGAATGGTTTTTTAGAAGTAGGATGATATATGAATAAATTTAACAATGAGAGATATCGAGGATAGGATGTTAAGATTGAGGTCGATGACGATGTGGATTGTGCGAGCGAGAGAGCGCGAGAGCGAGTGAGTGGAAAGGTGATCCAAACTCGCCAACATAGAAACGATTCCGTCTGATTCTGAGCCGCCTAATGCGGATCATACATGATTCGATCAAGGGCTAGTATAAAAAAAAGAATTGAGGTTGTAACCCGAGGTTATGTTGCACCCTGAGACTACTATGTCAGGACTTCTATCCCAAAAGCCTTATTCTATCGTTGGAGACTTTCCGAGGGCTTATATGAGTAGGAGAGTCCATCTTCTCTCGTAGACTCCCTCATAATGTTGGTGGAATGACACCTTGGCTTTTGAGACGAGAATTGATGCGAACCCGTGCACGAGCAAGACTTACGGAGGCGAGAAGTTGGTACAATGCCAAGCTGAGATTGCACTTCTCAACTCCAAGGGATAAAAACGGGGAGAAAGAAAGGAAATACTGATCAAATTGGGAGAATATGAGCGTACTTGGATAATGTTTTAGAGAGGTTGATGGTATTGAGAGTGTGGAGAATGCCACATTGAAGAAAAAGTTGGATGAGACTGAGACTAGGTTGGCGTGGGCTCGTATGGAGCATGATATTGCTGAATGGCGTTTGCAAACGAGTCCGAGTGTGGAACAAAGAGTATTATTAGAAATGGTTCGTATTGTTGCTGTTCCAAGACTTCAAAACCTGATGAGGAGGATACCGAGCGTCCGAGAAAGAAATCGAAGAAATCTTCTTCTGATGGGACCAAGGGACCTTCCGAGCCACGAGGACCACCTAGTGACTCTTAGTAGATTAGTTTATCATTTGTATAAACAATTGTAAATCACTACTAAACTAACGATGTCAGATTAGTAGAAACTAGACTTATGAAGTTGTGAAGATTATATGGTGGAACATGAAATGTAGATGAAAGCAACTTGTAACTGTATTGGTGATTAATGAAATGACTATCTTTTGGTTCTAATTCTATGTTTGTGTTGTTGTTACTATTCTTTTCTTGTTTCTCTAAATTGTTCCTTTTGCTTAATACAATCATTGAATGAATACTCATTATGATTTGAATTGTGTTGTAACAGGATCATGCCGCCAAAAGCAATGTTTGAGGCACGTATGCGCGAGGTTATTAGGGAACAAGTTGCCACATCTATGGCTGAATTTATGGCAAATAATGAACCGGCAGAGCCGTGGTGAGTGAACCGTTGGTGGTGGGCCGGTGGGTGCTGTAAGAATTATTAAGGAGGGTGGTTAATGGAAAGAAAGGCCGGTGGTGCCATACCAGCAGCTACTGAAATAACCTGGGTGGTACTTACGGACATTCATGAAGTGTGACCCACAACCTTTTAAAGGCACCGAAGGTGCCATGGGATTATGTCAGTGGTTTAAGAAACTAGAATCTGTGTTTCGAATCAGTGATTGCAAAGAAAGGGATAAGGTGAATTTCAGACGTGCTACTATCTCCAAGTGTCGTGCATTGACTTGTGGAGTGGAAGGATTGCTTCCATGGGAAATTGATGCAGCTAATGGAACTCCAGGACTGAGGTAAGAAAGCGGATGATTAGGAATTTTGTCCTCGGAAGTGTGTTTGCAAACGGCAGGAGTCAAGAATTGTACAGCTGAAGATAAAAGGGACTGATATTGATTGTATACCAACCTCGAGTCATGATTGCCTTATTGTGTCATAGAATGGTAGAGCCTGAATAGGTGAAGGTGGAATAGTATATTCGTGGATTGTCGAAGAATATACGAGGTTATGTGACGTCATCAAGACATACTAGTATTGATGAAGCTGTCCGTATGCCTTATCAACTCATGGGACAAATAATACAAGACAAGACTGATGAGGTTTCTGAAGGCGAAAAGAGGAAGGGTGAAGAAGATCGTGGTGGTCGTGGTGACAATCGACGCGATTACAATCGTCGACAAAACCAAAGAAGGGCTAATGCTAGAGCTATGACCAATGCTGCACTAAATGACAACGAAGTTTGTCCACGGTGCAAGAATAAGAAACAGCTATGGGATTGTTATAAATGTTGTAAGTGGGTAAAGTTGGGCCAACAAACGCTGATTGTTGGAGCCCAATCGACAGAAAAGACCGTGACTTGTTTTTAAATTGCAATTAAAAGGTCCACCGAAAGAGAGATTGTGTACTAAGCTAAAAAAGAAAGGACAAGTAGGAAATAACAGCGTGGAGCTAAGTTACAATTGGGAGCCGTGGATGCTCATACAAGATCCTAAATTCGTAACTGGGTACACTTCTTACTCAATAAATCATAATGCTACTACTGCTTTATATTGATTTAGGTGCCGTATAAAAGTTTTGTGTCAACTAATTTTAGTAGAACCCTTATTGATATTGAAACCAGTTTGAGTCAGATACTACTATGAAGTCGAATTGCCCCCGATGGAAAATTATGTAAGTACAATAATGTTATTAATAGGATGTACACTAAACTTTTAACGTCATTTCCTATCATTAATGGTAATAGAACTATGAATTTTTATATCATTAAATGGGATGGAATTGGTTATCACGATATTATGCTGCTAATTTTGTGGGAGAGAAAAAAGTTAGGATTCCCCTCTAGAAGCGTAAGACGTTGGTTATTGAAGGCGATAGAAATAATTCCCGCATTGAAGATCGTTCTTGCATAAAGGCTCGAAAGTATAACCGAAAGGGTTGTTACTATATGTCATAGCACCAAGTAACGGAACAAGAATCAAAGGAGAAACGATTAGAAGATTACCTCCTGTTATCCGAGATTTTTATGAGGTATTTCCAGATGAATTACCTGGGCTTCTGCCACCCAGGGAAGTTGAATTCTGTATTGATCTTATTCTCGGTGCTGCACCTGTGGCACGTGCGCCATATAATCGTTAGCACCACTCGAAATGAAGGAGTTCCAAGCAAACTGCAAGATGTTGGAGAAAAGGTTTTTATTTCGACCGAGCTCATCGCCGTGGGGAGCTCGACTTGTCGTAAAGAAGAGGATGGATCGTTCCGGAATTGCATTTGAGTTTCCGAGAAACTGAACAGTTGACAATCCAAGAATCGTTATCCATTACCGAGGACAGATACTTATTCAATCAACTTCAAGGTTCTAGTTTATTCGAAGATTTATTTACAGTCTGGTTATCATCAACTTCGCATCCGCGAGGAAGACATTCCAATCACAACATTTAGAACTCGTTATGGACATTATGAGTTTCAGGTAATGCCTTTTGGACTGACTAATGCACCTGCAGTATTCATGGATTTGATGAATCGCGTGTGCAAGCCGTATCTTGATAAGTTCGTAATCGTATTCATTGATGACATTCTGATTTATTCCCAAAAAAAAAGAATCATGGTAAACATTTTGAAGACTACTTGAATTTGCTAAGGAGCCGAATAGTTGTACGCTAAGTATATCAAAGTGTAATTTTTTTCTTGATTCCGTGCAATTCTTGGCCATGAATTTGATAGTATTGGAGTTCATGTTGATCCTGCAAGATCGAAGCATTAAAAATTGGGCTGCACCGACTACGCCAACGAAAGTGCGACAATTTTTGGGTTTGACAGGTTATTATCGAAGGTTTATTAAGGAGTTTTCTCTAATATCCAAACCATTAACTAAAATCACTCAAAAAAATAAGCCGTATGTGTGGGGCGACGACGAAGAGGAGGCATTTCAAACATTAAAGCTGAAATTGTGTAGTGCGCCAATATTATCACTACCCGAAGGAAGTGAAGACTTTGTTGTGTATTGCGATGCATCCCTTAAAGGATTTGGAGCTGCGTTAATGCAACGAGAAAAGGTGATTGCGTACGCCTCTAGGCAACTTAGAAAGAATGAAGAAAATTATACGACCCATGACATGGAATTAGGAGCGGTGGTTTTTGCTCTTCGACTATGGAGACATTATTTGTACAACACTAAATGTACGGTATACACCGATCACAAAATCCTACAATATATTTTGGATAAGAAAGAGCTAAATATGATGCACGCGTAATGATTAAACTTCTGATTGATTACTATAGTGTTATGTCGCTATCACCTGGGAAAGGCGAATGATTTTCGCTGATGCGTTAGCGCAGAAGGGATAAGGAACCGATTCGAGTGCGTTGCTTTATTGGTGACCGGTACATAAAAAAATTTACCCGATAAACCAATTCAAAATGCACCAAAGATAAAGCATGCAAGGAAGGAAACATTGATGTGAGAAAAAGGACGACACGAAGGATTCGTGCGAAGGGGGAGCCTTTTGAAGTTAGATCCGATGGTAATTGTACGAATGTCTGAAAGGACGATATGGTTACCATTAGTTTGCGTAATTGAGAGGTCAATCATGTTGGAATCTCATAAATCAAAATATTCCATTCATCCTGGATCAGATAAAATGTACCATGTTTTGAGAAAAGATATCCTGGTGGCCGAATAGAAAGCCGACATTTCGACAAATGTCAGAAAGTGCTTGACATGTCAAAAGTCAAGGCTGTGAACAAACCAAAAGCTCAATGGGGGGGGGGGGGTGGGTGGGGGGGGGATTATTTCAGCACGGAAATCCTGTTTGGAAATAGGAGAGAATTCCATGGATTTCATTACAAAGCTTCCAAAACACCATCTGGAAATATTCAATTGGTCATTTTTGACCGATATTGACTAAATATGCACACTTATTCCAATGAATGTAGAAGGTATAAAAAGAGAAGCTACTCGATATATTTGAAGGAGATTGTTTGTAGGCATGGGGTGTCTGTGTCAAGTATGTCGGACCAAGACCCTCGTTTCGCATCAAGATTTTAGAGATCTCTGCAAAAGTCATTAGGAACAAATTTGGATATGAGCACTGCTTACCATCCTGAAACTGATGGTTAGAGTGAAAGAAAAATACAGACCATTAGAAGCACATGTTTGCGGCTTCGTATTGACTTTGGTATGGCTGGGACAAGCGACTTAACCTCGGGCTGAATTCCTCATACAATAATAGTTTATCACGCTAGTATTAAAAGCCCAGAAAACCTTTTGAAGCTCTATACGGAAGAAAATGTAGATCGCCTGTATGTTGGAGTGAGGTTGGAGATGCCCAACATCACTGAATAGAAATGATTCGCGAACGACAGAGAGATATGTGCAAATCAAGAACCGATTATTAGCTGTCTAAGTAGACGAGAAAAGTTTTATGCGGAGTGAGACGTAACCCTTTTGGAGTTCGAAGTGGTGACAAAGTTATGCTGAAAGAATCACCTGGAAAGGTGTAGTTCAATTTGTAAAACGTGGGAAATTAAGTTCCCTAATATTAGACCATTCAAGATTTTATCAAGAGTAAGGTCCGGTGAGCAATAAACTGGAATTACCGCCAAAAGAGCTTCATAATACACAATACATTCCATGTTTCAAACTTGAAGAAATGTTTATCGGATGAAGAACTTATCATTCTACTTGACGAAGTAAGGATCGACGAGAAGATGCATTTCATCGAAGAACCCATTTAAATCATGGATAGAGAAGTGAAACAACTTAAGCAAAGTCGATTCCTATAGTAAAGTCGATGGAACACAGTCGAGGACCGGTAGTAAACTTGGTAATGGGAGGACCTTATGTGGAATGAAAAACCACATCTCTTTGATTTGTAATAAGAACGTAGTAGCCGACAAAGATGAATTGATCTTCAAGACGAAGATCCCTTTTTTAGTGGGGAAAATGCTGTGCAAACCGTCAATTCATGTCGTATATTTTATCTCGAGTATTAAAAATATTTTTCATTTTTTATGTTGAGATGTTAACTCACTATAAACACGAAAGAACTTAGGTTTACGTTTGCAAATCGAGTAACGTCAACGAAGAACCGGAGAATCCTACATTAAGTATCGACGTTTATGTTATCGAATTTCCGTAGAAATATTTTTATTACATTCGTTTTTATTTTTCGTGTCTCGTACTATTTTTACTTTTTACGAAAAACGACTACAAATCGTACCTTTTTAAATATCGGACTTTGAAAATACCCGCATTTACAAAATGTGGGACAAGTTTTTAAACTCATCCCACTAAAAACACACCCATGTGGGGGCGGCACAAAAGAGCCACATGGTTTAACCATGTGGCATTCAACCTCTTCCAAAATGCATGTATTGCATGTATAAGACTTATAAAAGTCTAGACTTTTACACATAGTTCATTCAAAAAGATAAAAATCATATCACTCTTCTTTCTCTCTTGCTCTTGCCGCCACCAACACACCACAAACACCAATCTTATAAAAATTTTGAAGATCAAACAATGAGCACACTAGTGAATATGACTACCTAGTGTGTTTCTTATATTTTTGAGGTGATTTAAAGAGGTTTTAAAGAAGGTTATATTCAAGATTGGGGCTGAGATTATACAAGTATTATAAAGTCATTTTGGGTAAATAAAATGGTGGTCAAAAATTAATTTGGGGTAAAGATCAAGAGTGGTGTAGAAGGCTTCCATTGTTTTGGTCATTTATTCATCATTTTCCTCATTGTGTTGGGTATAATCTCTACTTGTTCTTGTTGTATTTATATTTTTGATTTCATTATATGTATGGTACAAGTATAGATATATATGAAATTCAAGAGGTGAAAAGGTTCATGCATGCATAGATCTAGGGTAAAAATGGCTTAATCAACTACTAAAACTTGCTAGAAATCATTGAAAATTTAGGGCTGTTGTTAACAGCAAGTTCTGGATTTTTGGGTTGGCATAATGGTTGATTTGATTTACCTAGGTTGTAGAGAATTGAGTTATGAACATATGGCTAATTGGGATACTAATGAAAATAAAAATTAATGAGTTATACCAGTTTAACCAAAAGACATCAGTTCTGACCTTGTTTATTATCTATACAGATGGCACAAAAATGTCATATACTTACGTACTGATTTTGGCTAAAAAACCTAAAACAAGAGACCTAGATAAAATATATGTGGTTCTGTACTACCAATTGGATGATCAACCAATCATTATGTTGTAAATGACATCAAAAATGAGAAAGTGAGTTTTTAAGTCCAAATTTGAAACTTGACCTTTTGTGTAGTGATTTGATCAAAGTATATGGTACCTAAAATAAGTATAAACGAAACCTTGATCAGTAATAAATACTAAAATATGAAACTAATGGATGTAAAGTTTTTAATTGTATCATTTACGGTTATTAAAATACGACTATTTTTGTAAACCTAAACGTATAAAATTTTTTACGTCTACACGAACACTATAATTAATAAAACGTTTTTACCACTAAAACCCGAGGTGGTAAGACCCACTTCTTGGGAGTTTTTAAAAGATAACTTACTGATAATAAACATGTCCCGTCCTCGAGAACCCGAAAATTTATAATAAGACTCAATTACAAGCTTAAATGGGCCATAAGGCCTAATTAGGCCACTAGGCCCAATGCATTAAAATAGGCATATTGGACTTGGCTTTAAGCCCAACCCACTTGGGCTTGCTTAATGGGCCTATTGGGCTTTTTGGACCAATTTGGACAATACTAGTAAAATGGCTAATAAAAACAAGTTAAAAACCTAATAAAAACAAGCTAATAATGGGCTTATTGGGCATGATCATCTTATAAACTACATGTATACATATACTTATTTAATTTTTGAATTATCATTTATTTTTATCGACTAGAAACCTAAGACCCGTTACAATTTGTATAGGTCTCGGTTGATCTACGCGCTTACGCCCGAAGTTCTTATTCATCGATATTCTCGTCCGACATCACTAAGTGAGTTTATAGCCTCGCATTTTTTACACTTTAATTGTTTTATAAACCCGCGAGGGAGATAACATGATTGTTTTTAAAAATAGAACACATGGGAGATTGTATGCTAGTTGCCTGGATTATTATAAGTTAGCTTAACTCGCTAGATGAAAGACCCGCGGATATCATGAATGGGTTGGCTAATTAATCTTAGAGAGAGAAAGTGATTTCTAGTGAGAGAAAATACACCTTATGTGTGTTTATCATATAATGAACAACCAATTTCTTCCCATGGCTGGAAAGGGGGTATAAATACAAGTGTTTTGTGCCCCTAAGTGGGCTATGGAGTGGGCTAACATGTGGGTAAAGACCCGGCCCAACACCATAAGTCATACGGTAATTAAACGATTAATATTAAGGCTACGAGCTAACCTATGCTAGACATTACACGGGGTGACCGAGTCTTTTACATGGATTTTCATAATTCTAACAATCTCCCCCTAAGGGAGGTCACCCCAGAAAATACAAATTGAATCCTAGCAATCTATGATTTGATCTTGTACTCTGGCTCGTAGACTTTTGATTCTTCAAGAATAGTCTTTGTACTGCAAGTAGTGATCTTTGAGCTTTGTTCCTTAGACTTGTGTGATATTGGAGCATTCTTTGAGATCATCAGCCACAGTAAATCTCCAAATCATCCTCGTTGTGAAGTATTGCCTCCATGTGATGTAGTGACCTTCGGACCGGCATGCTCACACCTTTTTGGATCATGATAACCAGCATCAGAGTTTGCGGAAGCTATGTTGTAGGTCTTTCAGTTATCGTGATGTCTTTGATATCGTGTTGGAAGTGTGAGCATGGGGTTGTGATTGACATCTCTTTGACCATCAGCTGCAACCGTCGGGGATTCCTGCAAATAAACGTTAGCAATAACCAAACGAAAGTGTCTTTGTTCACTTTCGTTGAATAAGGTTGCAAGAACCACGGTTCCCTGTTGATCAGTATAAATACTGCATGTGATCAGGTAGAATTCTGAAGAATCTCCTTGACAGGGTTTCGCAGCTGCGCTAGCCGTTCTCAAACCGGAGCGTCTCAAAGTAGACAAAGCACGGAGTGAGTGAATCGGTTAGTTACTATCTTACCGATTAAAGAGGAAAATTGATTTGAAAATCAATCGACGTGTCACTTGAGAAAGTATTTTTGTGACACATCGAGAGTGTTTTATAGTACAAAATCAAATTTCATCAGAAACACATTTGTTTTGAAAGATCTACACAGTCAATGTGCTCGAAAATCAATTGTTGAGCACATCGAAAGGTTTTCCAAAAACTATTCGTCAATTCACTGCCTGGAACAAGTTTGATTCATAAAGAATCGCACCATTGTTGCTTTCCATTTGTCACAAGTTTGACCCATAATGGATCTCACATGTCACCTACCAAGAGCTTGTTTGATGTTGGCTCTAGAAGGATTTCCATCTTCATTGTGAGTACTTTCGTATCACTCGGATGTTCTGGCAATACCACGAGGATAATGCGTAGGACTCTTAAGATCTTACTTGTTATCACAGTGTGTGATAAGCAAGCATAATTTGTATTAGTGTCCTAGCGAGATTTATGGATGATCTCATGGCTCTAGACTCAATAGTGCATTTTTGGTTTTTAGTAGTCGGAGGCTGGAGCAGACTGCCACCTTTTCAATATCGTCTAACTCGGAGTGAGAGAGATGATAGAAATGTATTGATCTCTGTGAGAAATGAAACAAGAATCCTTTGAGGGATCTTGAGTGGCTAGGGAGGGTTGTGCAGCGTATCACTGGGTCCATGATACTTGTCTTCAATGTCAGCAATCAACCATGTGATTCTGACAGCATATGTAGTGACCCAGTTTCTGCCTAATGTTTAAGGAGGGCTGCTTTCTTTTCACCCTTTATCTTAACATTTCTTTTTCATTCTTCAACCCCTTTAGTGCTTACTGAGACTTCATTACTAGTACCTTGTTGGGTATGTTCCAGTACTAGCTCCATCTCAGTCCGCACTATTCCCTTATTCTCACATTACTCCTTTTGTAATCATACCTAAGGACTTCTACACTAACTAGTGGATTGTCCCTGGGTAGATCCCTCCGGCTCTGGCGGGATCGTGGGAACGAGTACCTAACCTTACCATCCTTATAACTCCGATAAAGTAATTACAGGGTCGGTCTTTGGTATTTCCACAATTGCCATCATATACCATTCGCTCCCCCTCAATATGTGCATCGATATTCGAAAGAGTTTAGCACATATGGGAGAGCCTACACTTAAGTCTAAAAGATCACATTTTTATCAGATTTTCATAATTAAATCACATTTTCTCCCCCGAGCAAAAATTTCAAATCCGTTGAGATTTTAGGTCTCAATTGATTTAAGTTAGGAAAATTTGGGAGAAAGTGTGTTTGATTTATACAAGCCGATAATAGAACATATTAATACTGAATATACAGACATAAGGTACATTTTAAGCACTACTTTCTAATGTACAGATTACAACAACATAGATAAGTATACCACACAAGAGATGGATCTTGATGGCAGAGATGACATGATCATTCGGTTCTTTGCAGCAGTCTGTAGTCTCCTTATCTTATCCTTCCACCAACAAAGATTTCCAGGTTCCAGAAGATCCTCCTTGTCTTGAGCCGTTTCTGTATGGCAAACATAAACTCCTTGCTTCTGTCGACATCTTTCCTTGTCCAAAACCGTGTGTTCAGACCCGGATTCATCCTGTTGACCTGGAATTCCTTGACCCGGTAGTCCAATGCCTCATCAATCCGTTGCAGAGTGCCGTCACTGAACTTGTGGATCTCGTTGAATCGCATGATCATCTGAACCCCATATCTATACCTAAATGTGACAGCTCTTGGAGAGTCAATAACTGTGAAGTCGTGCTTGAACTTAAAACCAGTTGCATCCCATCGAGGTTTGGTAAGGTTTAGCTGAGTCTGGTAGCTCTTAATCCCTAGTTGGAAGTCTTCTACCCGTTGTCTGATAACCAAGTTTCTGGTCCATAAGTTGACTGCAGTAGAGAGAATCTTCTTATCTTTGGGTGGCAGGTGGTTCAGATGGCCTTGAAGATTCAATAAGTACAGATCTTCGAAGTCACTCGGATACAGATATTTGAAGTCCCTTTCCGCAATAATATATTCGTTAAGATCAGCTCGACGAAGGACGATCTTCTTCATGTAATCGTACCCATACAATGAGAGGACTTCAATTCTGACAACACTTAGAATTCGCATATGAGTCCGTACAGCTTTTTGATCACCCTCAGATGTGTGTCGATCAATGTAGAATCGTTGTCTTTGGAACCACCAGTGAGAAATACCATACATAGCAGCGATGTCATACTTGCATTCCTCTTCAATCCACATCTGATCTGGTACCATCTGCTCTAACCCAACATCAGGATAGTAGGCCGCCTTCATCTTCGAGATGGACAATGCAGGTCTGCCACTCTTGCGACCGTATCTTAGATACTCCAAGTCTTTGTTGAAGAAGAAGTCAGATTGAATTGTGACTTAACCTGGTGGACCACCCAGTGGTAGTGGTTTGCTGACATTATACCTGAAGATTGACTCGTCCACTTGGTCGGTTAGTAGTTTGTGACATTCTTCCATTTGGTACTAAAGATGAATCACATTAGGATGGAAGACTTTGACAATTTCATATGCAGGGCCTTCCAAGTCTTGTTGTTTAAGTTCAGTGATCCCTTGCTTTTTACAGAACCAGTCCATAAAGATAGCCATGTCACCAGTCTGCGCAAGTAACGAGTTCTCTGGTGGAGGTGCATAGGTGGACGCAAGAGCAGATGCCTAGTTGTTTACTGGGACAGGCAGGTCAGATGATGGTATGGACCAAGCAGGTTCTGGTGTAGCAGGTCTGTCTTCAGTGAGTGGCTTCCACCAATTTTGCCTCAAGTTTACCGTGGGAATATGATCATGCCCGATGTCTTCATCATCAGACGACTGTACCTGTTCGTCGGGAGCCGAAGCACCATCCATGTGTGGGTCTTCAGGAATTGATGAGATAGACGGTTTGAGTCTTGAGTCAGTGGTCGTCCAAGCCGTATATTCAGCTGAAGCCGCTGTCTTTGAAGAGCTTTGAGCATCTGTGCTTTTCGACTGATCACTCTGGTTGGTAGATGGAGGTGGAGGAGGAGGAGGCAATTGACACGATCCAGAAGCTCCTGAAGTTCTAGATGAACCTGTTGGTGGTGGAGGAAGAGGTGGCTGATGAGGTGGAGACCCAGGTGAATCACGTCTCTTTTTATTCTTTCTTCGCGCTTCAACCAAATCAGTGAGGAGTTGGTCAGTGTGATCATGGGCCATTGACTTCTCCAGAGCTTCGTACAGCATCTTGTGATCTTCATGAGCTTGGTAGGAATTAGATTCCCACATGCGGTGGTTAAGAATCTCTTTCATGTCGGTTTCTGGCAAGTCTTTGAAGCGATCCCTGAGAGGAGCTTGAATAGCCCAGTCAACAGCGTCAGTGACGATTTCATCCACTGCTTTGCTCACCTTATAGGGAATATCAAGATTCTCCAACTTGTACAGTCTGTTCCCTTATTTGACTAATCTTTCCTCCAGGGCTTGGTTTGCCTCCACCATATCCGCCATATGTTGTTCAAGCTCACCGATGTGCTTTATCAAGATGGAATATGTGGCACTTTGTTGTGGTTGAGGTGGTAGAGGATGAGTTGTTGTTGTCGTTGTCGTTGTTGCTGTTGCGGTTGCTGGTATTGGCTGATGT
Source organism: Tanacetum coccineum (assembly GCA_026074375.1). NCBI lineage: Eukaryota > Viridiplantae > Streptophyta > Magnoliopsida > Asterales > Asteraceae > Tanacetum > Tanacetum coccineum. The sequence goes on from BQNB010034732.1 coordinate 46,004, forward strand.
TCATTAGGAGAATTGGGTCTAGAAATAAGATCAATCACCGGTGATGTCATAGGGGGAATTACAGAATTTTATCTCTTAGTGTCTGGATGGATGTGATGGCACCATTGATTTAGCTTTCGGTTCTGCAGGATTCAGCTTCTCATTTTCTGCTTTAGAAGGTTTATCATTGAAAAAATGATCGCCAAAGCTGAAGTCTTTAGTAAGGTGTTGTAGAGAAGACAAGGTCCATGTAGAGCTAGCAGGTTCCTCGAGAATCACCTGTTCTTCAACCGTTAACTTGAGATTCTCCTGTACATTATGATAGGCAGTTGCAGTGAACCCTTCATCCATTTGCACATGATGTTGTTGAGTTAAAGTATCAGTGGCCTCAAATTCCATGTGCTCAAGGTTTGGTCCAGCATGAACAGCAAGACTTGATTGAGGTTGAGGCTCTGCATCATCACCAGGGTTTGGTCCAGCCTGGCCTTCATCTTGTTTACCAGGGTTTGGTCCAGCCTGGCCTTTATCTTGAGCTTCAGGATTGATCTTAGGAGATACGTCATCATCAGAATCCGTCTCGCTATCAGTCAGACCCAGTTCAGCATACAATGAAGAAGATTCTTCATGACCCGAGGGTTCAGTTGGTGCGGGAGTACGTCTCTGAAAGATAAACTGTTCAGCAAGGTTCCTTTTCTTTAGAGTCTGAAGGTTGAGAAGAACTTGAGCCGCTTGTTCCTCACCGAATTTATCTTTCCCCTTTCCCTGTACCTCTGGAAGTGGTTGAAATTTCCTAGAGTCAGGTTCCCTGATCACCATAGGAGGAAGTGGACCCCGATGTGCAACGTGAACCTCCTTTAGACTTTCTTCTATTGCCTTTTGCATATCAGCCTCTTCATCACCGTACACCGGTTCCTTATCTGGAACACCTTCGTCAACAAATTCATTAATCAACTGTAGAGGGCTCTTTGGTTTTTGCTTCTTTGTCACCTTACCAGCTTTAGATCATTTGGCTAGAGATTGTGCCTCAGAAGACTCCTTAACCAGTTTACGCTTTTTACTTTGGTCTTTCTTGGAGGGTTCAGTTGTTGCAGTTGTTGGTTTGGATGGTTTAGAAGCAGTGGGCTTGGGAGCCTTGGGTCTGGTAGCCTTAGCCGGTTTAGGTGCAGGAGAGTCGGATCACTAACCTTCTTCACGGCAGATATCTTTGATTTACTTAGCGATTTCTAGATACACACGATAATATTGTTCTCCTTGAATGTCAACAGTGATAAGAGCATTTAGATCAATCCCCGGCACTTCTTCATCAGAATCTGTCTCACTGTCTGTCAGCCCAAGTTCAGCATATAATGAAGAAGATTCATCATGACCAGAGGATTCAGTTGGTGTGGAGGTGCGCCTTTGGAAGATAAACTGATCTGCAGGGCTTTTTTTCTTTGGTGTCTGAAGGGTGAGTAGATCAAGGGCAACTTGTTCATCACTGACTTTCTCTTTACCCTTTCCTTGAACCTCTGGAAGCGGTTGAAATTTTCCAGATTCAGGTTCCCTGATCACCACCGGTGGAAGTGGACCCTGACGAGCCGAGTGAAATTCCTTTAAGCTTTCTTCCACTGCCTTTTGCAGATCAGCCTCTTCATCACCAATCCTGGGTTCATTCTCTGGAACACCTTCGTCAACAAATTCATCTACCAACTAAAGAGAGCTCTTTTTCGTTCGCTTCTTCACCACCTTACCAGCTTTGGATCGTTTGGCTGGAGATGGCGCCTCAGATGTCTCTGTAACCAGCTTTCGTTTCTTTTCCTGAGGCTTGGCATGTGCAGGTTTGGGTCGTTGAGACTTGGAGGCCTTGGCGGCTGCAGGTTTTGTGATTGGTGCTGCTTTAGGTGCTAAGGGCTTAGATTGCTTGGCTGCTTTGGGTTTGGTAGCCTTAGCAGGTTTAGGTGCAGGAGAGTCAAGATCACTAACTTCTTCACCAGCAAGATATCTTTGATGCTTAGCTACTTTCTCCAGATAAGCATTGTAGTATTGTTCACCTCGAATGTCATCAGTGATAAGATCATTCGGAATAGGCATCCCAAAGACTTCTTGTTTGGTTCCCTTAGCGCTAAACTTGAGATATCCAAGAACAGGCTCTTCATTAGGCAAATGAAGGGATAATCTAGTCTCGGGTATAACTTGTGCTTGCTTTGTAAGTAATAGACGATCAGCTTGGTGAACCTAATACTTGGGATCACAATAAGGGTGGCTTTCTTCTTTCCCTGAGTATGTTGTGCTAGATTCTTTTTGTCTTTGATGAATGTATGGATGGATTAGGTGAATTCTTCCTACATCCTTTCTGCATAATCGATATGGGCTCGATTGACGACACCCCAAAGAATCTGCAACACTGGAGCCCTTGGTCTTTCAAACCCTGAAGTCTTTCTCGTAAGAAACAAATAAATGATTGTTGTGAGTGCTCTCCAAGGTTGAAACATGTCATTAGTCACGACATCAGATAAGGTTCTGACAACTTTCGGGTAACCCAGATCGTTGACAAAATTGATAAAAGCATCAGGAGTTGCAGGTGAAGAAAATGGATTGTTGGTGTCGACTGGTGTGATCTGAAGTGCGTCTCTAAGTGTGTCTTTGGTGAGATCGAACAATTTCTCATCTAGTTGACACCTGTAACACCCGGCAATTTTGTCATATCGAACAGTGTCCCAAAACTGTTGAATATAGATTGATAGAATTGTCGAGGAAGCAATGAAAGCTCTGAAGAAGTTGGTGTTCTTTAGAATGTCCACCATAATCTTGTAGATTGGATTGATTTGTGACCTTTCAACGTGGAAATAGCAATTGCTTTTTCCTACATGCACCCATCTGATGCGAGGCAGGATTTGATCATCAGTACGAGTGGGTGGTGCCATAGCAGATGCTTGTTCAGCAGGAGCATTAACATTCACATCAGCCATTGTATCTGCACAGTCACATTCACAAAAAGACATAAATACAGAAAAGGAGATGTTAGATGTGAGCAGATGCTCAGGAGTTAATCAATTATGGGCTAAATGCAAGAAAAGGACACTTAGATCATAATATAGTAGAGATCAACAGATGTTGTCAACTCTTGAGTCAACGGAAGTTAACTCGTGGAAGAGGAGACAAAATGCAATGACCAAAACACAATGACCAAATCGCAATTGTCAATCGATACTAGACAAAACGTAGGGGTTAAAGCATACTAGGCAAAACGCAATGGAACAAAACGCAGTTGGTTAGCAAAACGCGATAACACAAAACGCAATGTATATTTTCTAAGAAATACACAAAACGCAGTCAATCAAAACGCAATGAATATGATATACAAAATAATCAAAACATAGTCAATCAAAACGCAATGAATATTTCATTAAAAATACTCAAAACTCAGTCAATCAAAACGCAATAAATATTTTATACGAAATAATCAAAACGCAGTCAAGCAAAACGCAATCTATCCAGATCACAAGAAGCAAACAGCAACAGGAAAACACAGGCAATATAATATTCAAAATAGGCAAAACGCAATCATTTGAATTTTTTTCGAAATGAGGGTTTTAATATTTTAAGCAAATCACAACAGGCAAAACGTAGTTCAAAATGAGGGCTTTATTATTTTAATATTTTAATTATCTTCAAAGCAAAAGGCAATGACTTGCGTTTTGACCTGTTTATCACTTAATATTCAAATCGCAACATGGACAAAGCAACCAAAACGCAACCAAGAGTAACTATCAAAACGCAATCAAGAACTCCTAACAAAACGCAACCAAGAACACTATAGGAAAAACGCTCTCAGAGAACTTTCAAATAAGCAGATTCTAAGTTCACCTATCTAGGCATTCCAAAGCATAACCCGATCATGATTTATTCTATAGCACTCACTAACTACTTTAACAACAATACAAGGTCACCACGCATAACTTACTGCCACAATTTTGACTTAAAAGTCAACCTAAGTGCGAACATCACAAGGACCATAATCTAGCAGTTGGAGAAGCAATTAATACATCAACGAAGCATCATTTATGTAATATAATGCTAACCCAGCAATCAAAACTTAATTTGTAACACTAACCAAGATTTTGATGATGATTAAGCACGAACACCCTAACAAAATGCGATTTAATGAAATTCAGGCCAAGATGTTATAGATACGGCATATTTAGATGATAAAGAACATAAAGCAAGCCTTACCTAGACACGAAATTATACAAAGGATCACGAAACAGGCAAATCGCAATATATTTGAGTTTTGGGTTGAGAGAGAAAAGGAAAAAGAGTTTGACTAGTCTTTGGGAGTTTGACCGAGTCAAAAAGCAAGGGCCTATTTATATCTAGGTCAAAGTTTTAGCAAATGGCAGATTCGGTCCCTTACCTTTCTACTTTCTTTTCTATTTAAGATATTAGTATTACTAAGGGGTTATTTAAGATGCATAAATGGCACAAATGGTCCTTTATATTTAATGAGTCGAGGAAACAAATAGCAAATAGCACATAAGACCCTATACTTTCATATAAATGACAACTTTGGCCTTTTGAGTTAACACATGTTTAACTCCCCTTCAAAATGTAACCCCGTTAGATACCAAACCTTTCTTAATAATTTATATGAAGTATCAAAATGCCCGTTAGATGTCATAAATTTTGAAAAATACTCCCCCCCTCAATCAATGACTCGTTTTCTATTGAAAGTGATGTAGTCGTTGATTGAGTATCAAATTTATGAAAACACAAGTCCGATTGATTTTCCAACAACAGTAAACCACCATGTGAAATCCAAATAATTTTCTGAAGAATCATAGACGAAAAATTATATGGATAGATAGAAGACTTCTCTTCTGTATCAAGAAATAATGCACTGAAGCGTACATTAGATCGAGGTTGCATGGATATAAAGTAATCCATGCCCGGGAGAACTGAATCACCCGTTGTTAGGAACAGGCGTCTTTTTGGCGACATGCTTTCCTCAATTTAAAAAACGGGTAGCAGTCTGAAATAACTGCAAGCCATTAAGACATGTTTTGAAAAGTTTAAACTTCCGTTCGAGCTTCATTTAAAGACCCGTATCATTATTGAATGACATTTCTAGGTCCGTAAATGTTATCGATAAACGAAAGACATGTCTTGAAAAACTATTTTTGGTATTTTTAATTTTCTGATTTTTATGGTATTTTTTGTTGGTTTTATATTTTTGTATTTGCTTTTTGGTTTGAGTATGTACATATTTACATAGGATACTTGAAGCAAGTCCGTTACTCATCTGTATCATCCTGAAGACGTTTGAGTGTCTCTGGCTTCATACTCTTCATGCCAAGCCTCGGGAGAATGAATTCGAATCGTTTTCTGGGCAGTGCCTTTGTGAATATATCCGCCAGTTGATACTATGTCCT